>JADKLZ010000167.1:25500298-25520271 GCA_021533235.1 Biomphalaria straminea
ATGCCCTACATTAGTTGTTTACTGTGATAAAAACCAGTTGTACACCTACACATGATAAGAAACCTGGTATATGTAGTACACACATGTTATAATGCTATACTGTTTATTTCTTATAGCCATGATAACAATGACAATGTTGACATGGTCTTACTGCCCATGGAGGAGGAGATTGAGCCAGTGCATCACATGGGAGCTGGGCTCTGCGCTGGTGGAGTGGATGAGGATGATGACGTCTACCATGACATCAGCGGTCAGTTGGCCACCTCTGGTAGACTAGGGAGCAATACGGGCTACATGTAAGTATTTCTTTCACTTTGACTGGAAAATTAAATGAACTGAGATCAAACGTATTTATTCAGAGTTTCAAGTTTCTTTCTCCTACAGTTACATAACAAAAAAAAATACAGCTCTGAAACTGAACATTTTAATTTGGATGATTCCTCTTCTCAGAATGTTATTGTTTTGTTTTAAAAGTATGTGGTTTCATTTTTTTTGTCTGCAGGTGTGATGACCATCAGTATCACTATGCTCTAGATCAGAACCCTTTAAGCAATGGAATGGTAAGTTTTTGTTTTTTTTAGAGGGGGGGGGATCTATACACCAATAAATGAAATACTAATTTAAATATTATATATCTTTGTGGGGAATAAAAGAAATTATTGACTTTGGCCAAATTGAATATATGAATTTTGTTCAATAGTTCTTTTTATGTTAATTTTAATGTCATATGTCATTATACTTATACCTATTACATCAAGCAGAAAGTAAGGCATATGTTCCGAAAAAAAAACAACTGTTTGATCAATCTTGATAAAACTTAGCAAAAGTTCTTTAGATGATGGCATAGACCAAAGAATATGTTTAATGTCCCTCCCACAATTGGAGAGCCCTATAAATACACTAAAACTACTAATTGTATCTCCATTTAAGAACAACATAAATCTAAATTCCATCCAGTAGATTAGTACTACCCAAACTAAGGCCACAGGCCGCAGGTCATATCCAGCTAGTATATAATACATATATAATATACTCCCATATACATACAATTAACTTGCATTTCCATAATTTTAAAGAATTACCTGTGATGTTATTGTTTCAGCCCAGCAAAGAGTTTTATGAATTAATCAAAACTGTGAGCACCACTGATAGTTACATGAGATTTTTTGATAAAGATGGCCAGGATGTTCAGAGACAGGTAAAAGTTCGATATTGTCTTTTTGCTTGTTCAAAGGAAAAACTATTTCGAGATTCATAGAACAGGGTCTGCAATGTTAGCTCTAGTCTAGTCTAGTCAATGTTTCCCTGTAAACATAATTATTTATTAAAATATTTGTTAATGGCATCTGTCATGTGGCGTGTTCATTTAGAGATTGTTTTTTTAAAGTGATTTTAATCATTTTGGAATAAGGGAGATAATCCTATTGAGTATGGATCATGGCGACTGATAGGTTGCATCTTTTGTCTCATTTTTTAAAAATCTACAGCAGTGATGCCCAACCTAATTCAATCTGTCGGCCATTTAAATTTCCAACACTAGTGTCGCGGGCCATATGATGAAAAAAATTTGGGGCATCACTGATCTACAGCATGTTTGTAAGTCACACATTCCACATTTTGTTCATTACTGCTTGGAAAGTCCCTATTAATATATTTTTAAAAACTTTCTTATCCAATTTGCCAAAATTCTAACAAAGGGAAAAAAATGTTTGACATTTTATAGCCATGAGCATAATATCTATTTGAGGAGTAATGGGTATTATTATTATTTACATTGTGGCAGTAGAAAATTTTGTCTGTAAAATAATATTTTCCATTTTGGATTTGATCCTCCAATTTACAGCCGTTGGTACCATGTGGTGAAGACAGCAAGCAAGGCACTCTGCCAGGAGGAAGTAATTCTAAAACAGAGAGGTTGAAAGTAGATCGGGTCATGATCTGGAATGAGTATGAGGCTTACGTGATGCAGTTTAAACAGATAGCTGTGTCAGCCTGCGGACAAACTGCAGTTCTGAATGTTTTGGTAAGTGCAGAGTATGCTCTATATTTGACATAAAAACAATTTTGGATAGTCATAAAATATTTCCTCAGAAAAGCTAGTTACAACTTTTTTTGGTACTACTCAAGAAAATTGTCTGGTTACTGTTATAGCATTGGAAAACCCACCTACATTATTTCCTAAGTGTGCAATTTTAAAATGTCCATGTTGACTGTTTGAACTTTTCAAACTGCATTTTTTCAAAAACATATCTTATGTTTTCATGCTTATGAAATACAATTTTATCTTATTTATTAAAAAAAAAATACTGCTACTATACATTTGGCTTCTTGTTTTCTTATTTATTTTGTATTATTATTATAGCTTTTATATAGCACTACTTTCATGCTTATAGCATGCTCAGAGCGCTTTGGTCCAATCTCATTTGTGGACCAGTGGGAGTTGGATTTCAGTGCTGCCTTTAGGCGCTCAGTAAACACAACTCTGCCAGAGTCGGGTGTCGAACCTTGAGCCTCCTTCTAGGTAGCCAAGACAAGTTCAAGCGCACTTAGCCTCTTGACCACGCCCTTCGACCACGCTGTATTAGGTTAACAAAAATAAATACTAGACTAGTAATTTAAAAAAAAGAATTTTTTAAATTTCTAAATGGCTGGTGGTTTTTGGGTCAGATCTAATTGCTTAGGTACATATTTCATATTCCTTTTATTGCTTTTTTTTTTTCAACTCATCTGAAGAATAATTTTGTTCAAAAATATTCTATTCTAGAAAGCTCTGAAGTTCAGCTGTGAGAAGTCAGCTGTGTGTAAAGTGATACAAACAAGCCTGAGGAAAGAAGATGCGTGTGTCCCAGAATACTTGTTCTCAAGGGCTAAAGCTGGTTAGTACATCATTATAATAGCTTTCATGTTTGTTTTGTTCCTTTTAAATTATAATTTGAACAACTTTTTCGTAAATGTACTAGTAAGATTTAAAAAGATTCAAAATGGATGCTTCTGAGGCCAATCTTTACTTAACCATTCTATAATGAAAGTTTTCATCTTTCCTGGAGTATTGTCTGCCTTGACAAAATTGTGTCCAATTTTATAGCATCATTTTCATGGATGTAATTACTTTTTGTATAATGTTAAATGCTGTTCTGTGCTAGGCACCACTGCAGAGGAACTGATGTCAGGGGTAGAGAAACTGAGCAATGGAGCAGTTGGTGGAAGGTTCTTTCATTTCTGGCCTCCTCGCAAGATCAAGCTTCTACAGTGGCTTGCTTACTGGATGAAAAGAGGTTTGTTTGTTTGCTTTCATTGCTTTTTGCTAATGGTCAAGGGCATATTATCTTACAGCCCTTTACTTCTTTTAACTGTACCCTGGAGATGTTGAAGTGATGCGTCATATAATGTAATTTTTTCCGGTTTAAGAACACATAAAAAAAATTATAACAGTTACATTTTTTTTTATAATAGAAATTATTTGAGATGCAGCAGGTTCTCTTTCCAACCATCAGGGGGGGGGTCTGGAAGAGCACTTAAGTCCCTCACCCCCAAGGAGGGTCCAAGCCACGATTTTATACAGCGTCCTTAGCTTCAGAAATTTTTTCTCCTGACGTCTGTAATACCTTTTTGTCTTAGTAAGAAGAGCGCAGATCTAAACATTTTACTATAATAAAGGGTGTGTCAATATTGAAGTGTTTTCTTACAATCAGGGCTCTCTATTCATCCTGTTAAAAAGAAAAGTTGCAGGTCTAATTAAGTAAGGCAGCACTGGTCAATATAATAATATGAAGGACATTCAAAGTAATATAGTGCATATACCCCTGTAACAAGCGTTATCGTGTTTTGATAAGTCTTCTTCCAAGTTTTGGGTCCATATTGTTGCTGACTCCTCTTGTAAAACTGGTATACATCTTAAAAGGTCCTTATTAGAAGTTGAAACAATGTCTGGTACTTGAAAAGTATTTTATATTAATGTCTTTTACTTGGTTGGGAATTACAGAGAAAATACTTTTATAGCACCCTGAAAAGTAAATTGACTGGCATTGCCAGCCTCTTTTGTCAGGAAGTCATGCCCTCCTTGAGAAGACATTTATTGGTAGGGGCGCTCCATAGTTGTGAAATACTGCTTAAGGCACTCAGCAAACACCACTCAGCTCGAGTCGTAAATAGAAATAGAGGCCCCTTGATATGCAGCCTTTTTTAGACTCGGCTGACTTTTCTGTAGTTTTAGGACACCTCTGAGACATTAGTTGGCCATGACACTCTCATTGTTTAGATATTTGCCATAGAAACAAACATGTGACTTTACATCTCCCCAGTTGATCACAAGATCTGAAAGGGAAACATTACTTAGTCTCCTGGGTTGAAAGAAATTTGATACTCCCAAATTCATATCATCAAAGCTTGAATTTAATACTTATTGGCTTCATTGACTACAATATTGCCAGTAACATAAAAAAAACACATTGTTTTTGTTCTAGTTACAGCTTTTTTTTATCTTCATATTGTTTCTATCTTCTGTTTAGGAGCTATCCCCATGGCAACCCTTAATCTCCAACAAGGCCCACATTCCTTGTGGGGGCAGGTTCCTGATTCGTGGCACCACCAAATGGTCTATGGCGTCAGTCACCAAGGTAATAGGCTCAACTAAGAACACACACAATTTTCTGTTATAAATCTTGTATAGGAAAGGTTTGATAGCAGCAATAATATCAGCTGAGTGTAAGAATATCATAAAATTTTTTTTTTAGTTCTTTATTAAAGAAAATTTTCCATGTGCAAATTAATGCCTTCAGTTTTCAGTGTGACCACATACAATAAATCTTGTACATATACAGGCCATGGGCTTAAACAACAAAGAAATTCAATAAGTGTTTTTAGAAGTATTGGTTACTGGATAAACTAGTGATGCAAAAATATAAGCTATAGTTGTCAATGTAGATAATCTTATCTTTCATTAACACTTCAATTGTATGATCTTTTTTTACTGTAATTTTATACTCTGGTTAACTAAGATCGACACCTTATATCTATTGTCATTACATTGGCTCCTTAGGCTTGTATCTGACTAACCCATTGGAGATTGTCTCTGAGAGATCGGCCATGAGGCAGTTGACAAGTGATTCAGTTCTGATGGTCAGGCGACAAGATATTATCTCCAGATTTAGAGAGACCACTGACCTGGGTCAGCTGCTAAACCATCCAGACCCCAGATGGAGAACTAGGAATGTTTTAGGTCAGTCATTGAATCTGAAATATTTAATCCTTTGTAGTTGTAGATAAGTTTTCAAAGTGTTCCTTTTGTCGCATTTTACATAAATAGCAATTAGTTTGGTTTTTTTTTTAAAGGAGGCGCTGTGGCTGAGCGGTAAAGCTCTTGGTTTTCTGATCTGGGGTACCAGGTTCAAATTTTGGGATTGTGTAAAGGGGGTTGGTCGTTGTGCTGGCTGTATGACATCCTCGTTAAGCGTTAAAAATTAAATTGTGAAGATCATTTACTGAATAATGACAAAATAAGCATATTACAAGATAGCAACATTAAAGAATATTAGCTGAGAGTGGTGAAAAGGTGTCGAAAACCAATAACAACCAGGGCATAAACCACAGATCTCTGACCTGCCAACTTCATGTTGGGACAAAAATTACCTGATTAGCTTCTTAAAATACCTTTGAGATTAAAAAAAGAAGGGAGCCTTTAACACTATGGAACTTAAAAATATGTTTAAAATAGGGATGGTTGTTAATTATAGTTCTGCTATTATGTTACATGGTTATTCCAACCAAAGTCAAAGATTGAGATATTGATTCATACTTAGTCTAGGATCCCCTATATTTTTGTTAAAAGAAAAAATAAGTAAGTTGTTAGCCACACATTATTCCTTTGGAATGTCTCCTATTCTTCATATGTAATTATCTATTCATTGACTAGTACTTTAATGAGTCATTTCTTCCAGTTTGTCTTGATTAATTGCTTATTGATTCGTAACATTTAGGTCAAGTGGTGAATGTACTGAGAGAGTTCAACATGCCAAGTGTCCCTGGATATCGCCTGCAGGTGACCTCTCATGTCAGCATCCCAGCATCCTACAAGGCAGGCATAACACTGTTCATGCGAAAAGATAAGTCGGCCTGGACGGAACTGCTTAGCGCCCCAGAGATCCCGCTGGAGTAAGCAACTCTTGGCCAAGGTCTGTCTGGTACAGTGCTGTGTCTTGTTTCTATGGACGAATGGTTGGTCGTGTTTCAAACTCACACAAATATACATTTTGTTTGACATAGATGATGTAAATAGTGTTGAAAAGCATTTGTGTGTGTCTGCTACATTATAAGTTAAATACAAGTGAAAGAGAGAAATAAATTATAGCTGCTGCATTTTTCAAAGTATGAAATATAAGTGTACCCATCAATCTCTGAAGTTCAACTCTCAAAGTTGTATGTTCATGGTTGTGAAGTAGGAATCATCTGGAGGAGCTATTGTACATTTTTACGTTATCAACACTTTTTGAATTCTTAAAAAAAATTATTTTTTCTTTGTCTTACTCCAAAAAGAAAAAGAATTTTGTTTCTTACAGAATTTATTTTTTTTGACTTTTTCTAATTGCTTCAATGTGAAGGTGCTTCCAGATGATGTTGAAAATTGTTTCAACTTTCAAATGTTGCCTTGAAGTCAGTGATAAGGTATCGGAGAACATTGCAAAATATTTTGATTTCAAGTAAAGAAGATGATTTTTTAAAGGCAACCAGAACATTTCTTCTACTTTAGAAATTGTTTTTCTTCTATGTCCTACTATTGATTGCAAATGTAAATAAGGTTGAGAAAAACAATTTGTAAAAATTCTATTTTGTTTATTTATAAACAGCTATTTTTAATCAGTGTCACGCAGTCAATGAAATGATTGTAGTCAACTAGTTAAATATTTAGCTTTTCTATGGTAACAATAAAAGATTTTTAGTGAAAGGAATCAAGTCACAGTGAGATAACATAACCATCCTGAAACAGCAACTGAAATCTTGTTGTTTTTTTTTTTGGATATAAAAGTTCCCCTTTCAGACCTTGCAATATACAGGACAGATAATGTAAAGGTCATCTGTTTCTGTGGCCCATGGTTAACAAGGGTGTCATGTGGCCAGCACAACGAATAAACACCTTTTCTTTACACATTAGAGCTTGGTGGACAGGACACGGAGGCGACCTATAGATCTAGAAATTACAAAATCCAATTTTTCCAGGATTCGAACCTGTGATCCCCTGTTCAGAAGTCATGTGCTTTACCACTCAGCCACTTCATCTCCCTTTCTTAATGGTATTTTCTGGCAAGCTTGAAAAAAAAAAAAATTATTTTTTTTTGGTTTCAGTATACATCTCTATATAATATTTTTTTTTTTTGTCCATGTGTCCATCATTTACAGAAATTACATTTGGTTTCTAAGTCAATGAAATGTTACAGTCTACATTGGTCCAGTGTATATATATATAAATGAGCCTATTTGTTTACCCTGCATAGACCACATAAAACTTTGGTTGATTTTTAAATTTTGTTTTGTTTGGATGTTGTCAACACTTCTGAGTGTCAGTGAACTCAAAGTGACCTAATGACATGATAAAATGCAGGAATTTTTGTTTTGTGTAAGAGTCTGCAAGTCATTACAAAGACTGGAAGTTAGAAAGGATATAATAGTTTTATAGAGCCTTCAAATGTCAGTTGATCCTTAGTGTGGTTTAATTTACTATTTCTATGTGTCATTAGTTTGTAAATTTGTTTGTTGGTAATGTGCTGAAGAATGAAAACAGTGAGACTCAAATCAGCCAAGAACATAGACACTTACTTTGAAGTTGAAACTGTCTTCCTATTGTCAAACAGAAAGAAGATTCTGGCTGACAGCTCAGAGAAGCCCAGGACTAGTTCAGTTGGTTCTTTGTTTCAACTTTTAAACTAGTAACCAAGAAGTCATTTTAGACATTATGTCTTTCATTAAAACATCAATTGAACAGAAAATTACATCTATTTTATTTTTCTGGTTTGAAAAGTTGTATAGAATGTAGCAATTTAACATAAAAAAAAATAATTCTGCTTTCATCAAATTTTCATAAAGTTTCTTTAGCCAGCCGATTGCAACATTTTAAAAAATTTTTCTGCCTTATTCTATTACAAGCTAGTCATTCAAGATGCTGAGTGCATAGTGTACATGATATAGGTTGACATGTACTTTTATTGTAGTATTATTTTTCTGGTGCTTTTGGAGCAGGGAGAAGCTCTTGAGTAGATGTAGAGAAAAGAATCTTTTTTACAGACAATATTTTCTAAGCATTGAAAATCATCTCATTTCTACCTTTCAAAATACTCCTAACTCGTTTTTGTGTGTCTATGTGTGTGTGTATGTGTGTGTGCTGTTTTCTCTTATAACTTTTGATTCCCCCCCCCCCCCCCTTAAATTTGTGTTCAGAATTTGTGTGTGGGACGTATGATTTGTCTCTTGATCTGATTGACCATCTAGTTTGTTCTGGGTTTTTTTGTTTGGAGAAATTTAGAGTTTGAGTTCTTTGAGTACTTTAGTTTGGTTCAGTTTCAAGTCTTGTTGGAATGTTGCAACATTTGGATTGTTGATTTGATTCTACTTTTATCTTACAGCAAACACACCAATCTACACACAAGTAGACTCATTTTGTCATTATTTTCTTAAACAATATTGCAACTGTTCTGACAGATCTCAAGGTCAAAGCACACAAAACAAAAGATACTTTTTTGGAACTTAAGTGGATTACTCAGGATATGTCATTCATGTCTTTGTTTTAAAGCTTTTTTTTTTTTAAATAAGAACACAATAAATTTTTTTTTTTATTTATAGCTTTAACCGTTACCTTTTTTTGTTGGGGGGGGGGGGGAAGGAACCGTAATCTATCATTACTGAGTTATGAACCCTGATTTAAAAAAACAAAATATTGTGTTTATCTATAGTATTTGTACTTGTACTTTACATGCTAGCCTTTGTGTACTGAAAAACAAATCTAAGACATCCTTTTAACCACAAGGCTCATTACCTATGTTTTAGAAATAACAATTGGCTTTATGTCACAAAAGTGAAATGGAATATCATGTAATGTATAAACCTAGGCTCGTTGTGTCCATTTAATGAGATCTGGTGTGTGTATAAAGTTCAGAAAACACTTACAAAAATTGATTATATTGTTCAAATGTGCAATGTTTAATTAGGTTTAATTAGGATAGGAAGTGGATGCTTTTGTTTTGTTTACATCAATATGACGCAGGTCTGGAAAGATTCTATTTGGAATTCCAAGCTTTCATTTAGGTACAGGTTTGAAAAAAGTATTTTTGTTTTACTTTAAAAACTGGTCTAGTAATGAAAATCATGGTGCTAGCTGTTTCCTTGGAAAGGATGTGACCACCTGTCTCTCCCCCCCCCCCCTCGCTGATCCCCTTTTCAAAAGTCACCACCTCTCCTGTCTGAGAGAAGCTCAATTTAAACTCTTAGCTAGATTTTGTTCATGCTTTAGGAATGTCAGTGGAACCAAACATCTTACCAATGTATAGCCATTTAGTGCTGGACATATTTTATTGTGTTATACATGGCCTGGGAACCTGTACAGTTGTGTAGATTGTTCATAGTATGGGTGTAGTGGTGAGGACTTGTGTATGAAGTCTTGTTTGAATGTTCACTTTTTTTAAAATCAGTAAAACTCATGGAGCTACCTGTGATGACAAAGTCTGGAGCTGCTTGCCTGACTCTGTTAACTCTGTACAGACATTTGATTATTGCATTAAAATATGATTTAACAAAGCAAAGCTCTTGACTAGTTGTATTTTTGTTTGTTTCAACTCATCTCTACTTCATCCCATCTCTCTCTACTTCACTATCCCTAAAAAAAAAAAAAGAAATTAGGTTAACAAAGTGGCCAAGTGAGTTTGTGTTGTACTGGAACTCATAGTTGGCATGTGCACATTATGGAATACACAAATTCGTCTCTATCACATTCACACATAAAGATCATCGACCCTTTTTTAAGAATATTTTTTTAGCCAAAAGAATTTTTTTTTCTCGGCCCTTTGGCTTGATTTAAAATTTATTGTACAACAGTGACATTTCAGTGAAACGTCCTTCACCTTGCTTAGTTTAGGTATCTGCCCCAATCTTCTTTCCTATTCTTACGTTTCTCTTTTAAGTTCCAATATCAGGTGGCCGAGCCTTGCTCGGTTAAATAATTTATACTAAAAAGGTTATATAATACTGCTACTCGTGCTACAGCCTATGGAAGGAAATGGCCTGCTTTTACACATCCCTCCATTCAGATATCTCCTGGGCCTTTCTTTACCACACCCTAACGGTTACCCTTAGTTTTTTTTTTTACTGAGGTTTATAGTTAAATCAAAAGTGGCTGCAGAATAGCAAACTCGTTGACCGCTAGCTAGATATCTTGTTCAGTGGATATATTTTGCCACATCCAGGGCAAGCATAACCATTGTCCTCCGGTGGTCGATTAAGATTTTCTTTTCGCGTCTGTGTCTGTCCTCGGCAGCCAATTTTCTGTTGGGCTCAAATATGTATCCTTGGCCTTTAAATAGAGGGAATTGTTTAAGTCCGACATTTACTCTTGACAGAGCAGTATCCTGTATGAGAGAAGAATCTCAGACAAACGCATGCCAAAGGCGGTCTTTTTTTTCTTTTTTTAGGTGAGCTAATTAGAGTTATGCAGATAAATCAAATTCTTCTATCAATTTGTTGAAACTTTTGTAAACACTTGAACTTCTTCAGATAACCACGTGCTTGATTTCTGTTCTTGATAGCTGTTCAGTTACAAATTAACGCATACACGGAAATAAACCTTCAACTACGGTGCGCAAAATGTTGTGTCTATTCATTCATCGATTAAACTTTTTGCTTTAGTGAACGGATGTAAGCCAGTGACGTAGGAGGTGTCAAGTTTTTTTTCCCTTTGACGTCGTGGGAAAAAATTTCATTCATAAATTCTCCATGTCATTCATAAAACCTTCAAACCAAAATAAGTTTTTCCATAATGAGACATTTTTCAAACCGATATAACGGTCGAACTCGAGTTTTCCCGATGTGGCCAATGAGCTGAGAATTTTTTTCTCACTAACATTTAGATACGTTGAAATTTTAAAGAAAATCGTTAGAGCCGTTTTCGAAATAGAAGAAATATATATATATATATATATATCAGGGTTCGTAGCGCTCCTAAAATCTCCTAAAAAATGAAAAGTCTCCTAAAATCCTAAAATTCTCCTAAAAATTGCCAGAATCCTCCTAAAATTTTGTCCTCTCTCCTAAAATTTTTACCCAATATTTCTTTAAACATAATTTTGCTTATTTCTTGCTAAAAATGCGGGGGGAAAACAACAGCGTAACCAGATCTAGGCATTTTGATCGTGTGGCGTTGCGGGCTGGCTGTGTTAATGAGCTGACCATGACGCGTTTACACTGCCTTTCACCCAAGCGTGACCTCGTGATTGAAGATGGCCTTGGCTCAAGCAAGCATTTCGCCTTGCACCTTGATTCCTTGATCTAGTCTCACCTAAATCTTGTAAGAGTTTGAGTGGAAAGTCCGTAAATCATCTAGATCTAGATTGACTAGATTTAGACTTAAGTTAGCCTTGAATTTTGGTCAATTATTGATATCAATACATCGATATCTAAGTCTAATCTAGTCTAATGTCTAGATTACTCTAGAAAAACGCTAGTTTCTAGATTTACGCTAAATCACTAGATCTAGAATCTGGTGGAGATAATTCGCACACAGCGGTGAAAAGTCAGCAAATTTTATGACTTAGATCTAGACTATTCTAGATTATTAAATCTACGGTATATTCAGTGAAGATAATTCGCGCACCGCCGTGAAAAGTCCGCGAATTTAGTGACTTAGCTACAGTTTATATTTACAGTAAAAAAAAATTCAGTGGTAATTCACACACAGCCGCGAAAAGTCCGCGAATTTTAGTGGCTTAGATCTAGAGTCTAGATTGACGCTAGATTTAGTGAAGATAATTCGTACACAGCCGCGAAAAGTCCGCGAATTTTAGTGGCTTATATCTAGATTCTAGATCTACGCTAGATTCAGTGAAGATAATTCGTACACAGCCGTGAAAAGTCCGCGAATTTTAGTGACTTAGATCAAAAGTCTAGATTTATGGTAGTTACGCTAGATTCAGTGAAGATAATTCGCACACAGCTGTGAAAAGTTCGCGAATTTTTGTGACAGATCAAGAGTCTACATCTACTGTAGATTTAGTGAAATTTAGTGAAAATATTTCGCACACAGCTGTGAAAAGTCCGTAGTTATTTTGGTTGTAAAAATTGTGCTTGAAAAAAAAAAAGTTAATAGTAGGCTAGTAATAGGACTAACCCCCCCCCCCCCCTCAACACCCCCCAATCCAAAAGCCATTATTTAGTAAGAAAATGTCAACTAAACATACAAATAGGCCTGTATATTACAGGCCCTGTTTATGAGGAGGATTTAGGCGCAATTAATAAACAAGATAAAACATTATTACCTTAAATGCACATAACTCTAGTATCTATGAGATACACAATGGAACTAAAAAGGTACATTTCCAACAGAAGGCATGAAGGCATCTCTAAGAATGTTTTTTTTAATGAAAAAAAAATGGAATAGCAATCATTCTTTACTAATGTTCTTTACCTTTGTTCTTTACTATTTCTTTTGAAAAAATAATGGGCTTCTTAGGTTTCAGGATGAAAGTAAAGTTGTTACTTAATTAAAAAATAACTTTCATTACATTTTCTGTGGACATACCACAACTGATAACATTGTTTCTGTTCTGGGTGGGATGTTGGCAAGATATTTTTTTTATTTTCATAATCTCATAATCAAGTAACAATAATTGATTTGATAAATGCATATGTTCTACAACATATCACTCAAACGGTCAGGACACACACACATGCATATATATACACACGGTATACATCGTACATTTTATCCTAAAATCCTTAAAAAAAACTCCTAAAATCTCCTAAAATTTTGTCATGGAAAAGTGCTACTAACCCTGATATATACAAGAATTGCTCGCTTAAGAGTATAGGATTATAGCGCTCTTCTCATTTGTTCCTATCACTTTCTCTTCACTATCTTTTGCTGTAGTTAAAAGTAAACAAAGAGCAGATTACTCTTCAGTTGTTTATGAAAGCAGACGACGTGTTTTAGAATGACAGACAAAGATCCGGTTTGGTATATTTAAAAATCTTTATTGTGTAAATTATTCCATTGAACACCCTGGGCTAGAACAAAAATAAAATGTTTTCATAGATCATAATGTACTGAATTACATGAAATATAATGATGGTAAAAATGGACGAGACAAAAATAAGATAATGAACACGAATGATTAATGAAATGTTAATAGGAGAGAATAATAAATAAAAAGGATTCACATAGTGTTTGGGTTCTGCCCTGTGGGCTTTATTTGGGGCATATGGCGTGTAAATAATATATCAGAGTGGTCGCATCACATTCAGCAGACACTGAAGTCAGTACTCTTAGATACATAAAGGCTAAGTATGCATATTGAAGGGTTAAATGCATACAATACAGTAATGTTAAGAAACACAGGCTCAGATGTCACTTATATATAAAAGTGTTTCGGGTATTTCTCCAGTAATGAAGATTAGTATACCCTAATCCAAACCTCACGAAGGGGTGGCGGCGATACATTCTGTCAGTCGTAAACCCCAGCGACACGATGCCCTAGAGATTTGATTTGTGAACGTAAGGGAATAGGGGCCTATATTCTCGGACACAATTTTAGAGCTAAGGGTTGAGTCTAGAGCTAGGACAAGAGTTTAGAATCCACGCCGTTCTCAATCGAGCGTTTCTCAGACCTGAAGATCAAAGGTTCTAGTGATGTTTTATTCCGTCGTACGTAGTCTCCCCTAATTCCTAAGTATTATTATTATTATTATTATCGCTTTTATATAGCGCTACTTTCATGCTTATAGCATGCTCAGAGCGCTTTGGTCCAATCTTATTTGTGGACCAGTGAGGGGGGGGAGGGGGTATCTAGGAGTTTGTTTTCCGTGCTGCCTTTAGGCGCTCGGTAAACACAACTCTGCCCGAGTCGGGTGTCGAACCTCGAGCCCCCTTCTAGGTAGCCGAGCCAAGCCAAGTTCAAGCGCCTCTTAGCCTCTCGACCACGCTTCCCACAAGTAACTCACTAAGAGTGTTTTCTGATGTGAAATCTAAGGCTGCACCTGTTTCGATAACGCTCGTAGGAAAATATGCTCATAACATTGTGCAAAATATTGACCTACCCACAAACACACATTTACATGACGACACATTGAAAACATACATTTCGACAGCTGGGGGGGGGGGGAACCCAAATTGTATTTTATATTTTGACCCCTCTGAATACCCCAACTGGGCTGGTCGTGGAGGAGTGCAGTGGCGTAGCTAGGAGTACGCCAACATTCGGGGGCACGGGGGGTTTGACCTCTTGGTGGGGGCCACTGCATTTTGCGTAATATTTAATGTGAAATAAAAGTCATTTGGGTGGGGCCCCGTGGGGATTGTCAAATTCTCCCTCTCCTTCCTCCCACCCTAGCTACGCCTCTGGATGAGTGAGTATATTTGCAGGGTGTGCGTGACAATAAAATATGAATGAGTAAAAAATACAGCATTAATTACTTTTTTGTAAAAAATAAACCTCAAACAGGCTTCATGGTATCCTAAGCTCTTATTATCCACCATTTCATATAATACCGGTACATGCCGAAGGAGGTCGTCCATCCCCAGCATCACCATCCATCCTATCCAATCCATTATTTGAACAGCAAAAATGTTCAGACTTCACAAATTAAGGTCTTAGCCCTTCCATCAGGCCGCCACTGGTTAACGGTCGGCAAGGATCGAAGCACATTGGATACAATAATGTGAACACAAATAACAACTCTACACAATCTACTAACTCTTCCGCAAATATGAACTTGGTAATTAAATGCAATGAGTGTTATATAAGAAAAATGGAGGACATAATACATATGTTACCGGAGAAGTAAGAAATTCGGGTAGTAACATAGGCCTACATATAAATAGTACCGTATAATAAAAACATATTTTGCCTGCATATACATATATATTTATACACGTTCGTTTCTACTATAAATAGAACAGATATGTTTACAAAAATCAAGTCAAACATAATAAAAAGGTCACATACAATATATCAATTCTTTTCATCGTGAGTGAAAAATAGGATACAAGACATTGACATTTTGACCTTTTATTTTTAATACTCAAAAAGTAGTTTATTGCTTGACAACCTAGTAGGTCCTTAAAGTAGACATAGAATAGCTACATATTTTACAGTACATTTCTTTAAGAGTTTAAATTCAGATGTGCCTACCAATAATTAATCGACTAATTGCTTATTTTTTTTAATTGATTCATGTTTTGGTAGGTAAAATAAATATAAATTTAAATTTTCTACTAGATCCGAGAATAGGTGTGAGAGAAACAACGTGTACAGTTATCCCTACATATTTAGCAATAAATGTAATACTGAAGGATTAATTTCACTTGTTGGCATAAAAAAAATAATTTATTACCAGTTGATTAATTGGCTACTTAAAAAAAAAGAGTCATGTATTGTCTGTGCTAATGAATACTTGTGCAAAGTTTTAACTTGATCCGAGAACGGGTGTGGGAGAAATTGAGCGTTCAAACTTTTTACCAGACAGACAGAGCGAGTTGATATAAACTTTGTGAAAATAACTATTAAATTTAATCTCGGTACGTATTGCTCTCGGTACGTATACAATACGTACCGACTAAGACTTAAACCTTTATCAGCTAGCGTCGTTCGTCCCATAGGGCGGGACGCCGTCTCCACAGAGATCGGCAAACAGCGACGTCCACGGCCTCATCCTTAAATCAGCAACTAAAAAACTTAACTATCGTTATTTATTAACAAAAAAAATTTAGTTTATGTAAATGCACAAGGTCAACATTAAAAGTGCATCAAAATGTATGAATTATATAAGCTATATGTACAGTTTTGCATCGCTACAGATCGTGATCCAATTGAACATATATGCAGTAGAAATGAACGCTTTAAGGCTAACAAGTTTATAAAACCACATACAAATAATGCAAACCTAAGAACACTAACTCTCTTATTTAAAAATATTCAAGGGAGATAACCTTAGTGTATTGAATCAGTAATTCACATTAAAACAATGATGTAACAAAACGAAGATTGCACTGATGAATGATGCCGCCAATGAGTAGAGAAGATTATTGGAGTTTAATCTTACATTGAGAGATAAGTATCCAAGAACAAGGAAATAAGAACATACAATCTACAGGCTATTCATCAAATACACGTTTTATATGTAATTTAGTGTAACCACAAAAATAACAGGAAAATGTAAAAAATTGTGAAATCAAATTTCACATCTAACGGTGGTACACACACTATTACACGATAGTTTTTACATGCTTCCAATGATCGTTCAGAATGGAAGATTATAACATTCTAGCCCAAACCACCTGCGGGATGTTTGCGGACAGGTTTCAAACCCGGGACAAACGCGTTGATAGCTCAGAGTGCATAGCACACGACCAGACAGCTTTTGCTCTTAATTAGATATAAAAATTATCGACCAAAGTATGTGGGAGGAGATAGTCCAAGACCGGACAGCATGGAGACAGACTGTAAGTGCTGGTACGAACTTCGCCGAGAGCAAAAGAAACGAAGCTGGATCTGTCAAAAGAAAGAAAAAGAAAGAAAAAGAAAGCTGCTCCGTCAGCTAGCCCTTGGCCAGATGCATAGACATGCACAAACTGTGACAAACTCTTCCGCTCCAGAATTAGTTTCATCAGTCACTCAACATTCTACCCCGTCTCAAGACGAAACCAAAGCCAGTAACTCATCTGGGCCCATCCATTGTCTTCCGAGACAGAATGACCCTTATAGATATACTATAGGTATAAACAGACACCCTTTTGTATATAATTTCAGGAGAATTTCACAAACCCGTTAATAAGTTAATATGGTTTAATTTAATAATTTACACCTAGTATTCGCATCGCGAGGGGCCTATGAAAGCGCGGGGCCCACTGCGGCCGCATAGGTTGCAGTGGCCTAATACCGGCCCTATCATCGGCTATGGGCTTGAATGCTTGAAAGAGAAGGATATACAATTGTTGCACTTCTGACACCGAATTCTCACACTATACCCAAGTTGCAGTTTTCTGTTTTTCTGGTTCCATAGGAAATGAATGAAACTCGAAGGGAGCTAACATATTAGGAGAAAAACACGTCTGCAAATAACTATACATATATACTGATTGTGTCCTATATTAAAATGACTATTATGTATATGGCATAAACTAAATTAGCTTAAATTATATATCGGTATCATGAAAATTTTAATTATGTGAATGTTTAATATATATATATATATATATATATATATATATATGCCTATACTTGTGTCTTATAAGGAGCGTAAGGTATGAAAACCTAAGGCAGTTATAAGTTACTTTTTATTATGCAGGAATAGCTCGATTAATAAAATATGCACTATTCAAAAACAAAGTGGTTCCACATCTAATTGCCTTCCCTCGTCCACATGCTTGACTTTAAAACCAATTGCAAAATAGATCTAAATCTATAGAGTGCCCACATTATAAAGAAAAATTTACACCTGGTAATTTTTTGTGGCTAATATAGTATTAAAATGTCTGTTGATATTACATATTATGTTAAAACATCACCTTAACTACAGTACTGAAATGAAGAGGAACAAGGAATGAAATAAATACAAAAATATCACACAGAAATTGCATTGAATATCAATCACAGGTGGATAAATACATACAGACAGATAAAAATGCATTGACAGGCCTACACAATTTTATTCATGTAGGTCTTCGGTTAAACATTGTTCTCTAGGTAATAGTAGACGTTGTATTACTTTAGAATGTGAAGTAAAAGTGTAGAAATAGAATAGGCCTAATTTCCAATCTATACTTAAAACACGTTTTTTTTTTCATGCATTAGACTTTCTTTTTTTTTTTCATGCATTAGACTTTTTAAATTTTAAATTCATTACGTCCAATCATTCCATGCGATAGTTTTCGGTGCACAGTACATTTGATTATGTAACATAAACAATCTACTCAAACTCAATCTAAACTTAAAGGGGGAAGCGTTTCCGATTATTTTAATTGCTTGCCGTTTTGACTAGCTGCATAATTAGGGCCTTTCATATCTTCCATAGTCGGCGCTGTGAATACTTTCAGAATCCATTTCCCTTTCTCTTGTAGGGAAGTCCGGATGAGGAGCGAACATGGGTCCATCCAGAGACTCCACGGGGTACTCCTCTGAAGATCTGTCAAGGGGCCCCACGTCTCCTCTGAAGCTGTGGATAGACTCGGAATCTGGGAAGAACGCCATGGCCCCCCTCGGACTTGCCTGCCTGCTGTCAGGGTAACGGGGGCTCAGCATGCTGGAAAGGTCACGAGTCGGGATCTCCCGCCGGGAAGAGCCGACGGTTATGATGCCAACAATGTCAGGGTCACTCCCGTGTCGGGATCTAGCTGGGCTGCGGATCCCTTGGTCGTAACGGACTGGGCTCAGGCTTCTGACGTAAGGGTCGTCCACGTCGTAACGAGAAGGGCTGTGGTGGCCCCGGAGGTAGCGGCTTGAGGATGGCGGCTCAGCGTCGAATCTGACTGGGCTCATACTTCTAAAAGTCCTCTGTCTTTCTAATCGGTCGTACCTCTGTGTACTAGGCTGCCTGTAGGGTCCAAAACCTTGCAAAACAAAAGAGGTGAGAATATAATACCAAATGCTTAGTCTAATAAGAGTTTAACCTAAGGATATCATTTCTTGATTGACCCTTATTGAAAATGTGTTGCAATTAGAAATGCTCTATCTGCAAAGCTTATATCTACTCAGTCTATCAGTCTGGTACAAAATATGTACATGATTTTTCTACCACACCCATTTTCGGACCAAGTTCTAACTTTGGTTGGTTATTCATTGGCGTAGACAGGATGTAAATTGATTTATTAATAAATTAACGAATTCGTCAATGAATTTACTTAGTAATTAACTATAAGGGAAATTAAATCTACATTAATAAGATATATGGTTGTGTGGAGTTCTTTTCCTTTGATAAGTTTTTGTTCTTTCTAACAATAGGATTTTTATTTTTTTTAAATTATATTTATATTATTATTTTTTTTCTTTGCTTTCCCACATATAAATATAGTTCTAACATAGACGTAAATAAATATAGACTGGAAAAGGGAAGTAACTTGAAAAACATGCATATCTATTGTATTCGGATTTCCGAATTATGAAAAATTAAAAAATTGCATGATCTTCAGTCTAAGAGATTAAACAAAATTTATAGACATAAAATAAAGTACACACAATTGCAATTCACAAAATGTTATTTCATAAAACTCTCTTATTGGCCAGTCTATATTTATTTATTTCTATGAGTTCTAAGTATGGAATTCTTTCCCTTAGTTTGTAGATTACTTTATTATTTGTAAGATGTTATTAATATTTGCTTGTATTTTGATTTAATTTTCAAATACAGATGTTTAATCCTCAAAGAGCTTGGCAGAATAAAAAATGATGAATTGGTTTTATTTATAAAAGAACTTTTCATGTTTTACGTAAGGTTTGCTCAAATTATGGGTTAATGTTATTAACTAACTGCGATCAACAATTATGAATATTGTATTTTTAATTAGGAATGATGTGAACTGTGCATATTGTTTTAAATTTTGTGGCGGGAAAGTACCTGCGTGATCTCCTATACTGGGCCTTCTCCCGTCCAGGTAATTCAGACGTCCGGAGTGATCGTTGAGGCTAGTTCTGGCACCTGGTTGGTCCATTCGGCCATCAGTGATGCTGGGGCGCCGCACTCCTCCTTCGCCGCTGAGTCTGGCGGTTATTTCCCCTTTAGAAAAAAAA
>JADKLZ010000167.1:25564920-25584947 GCA_021533235.1 Biomphalaria straminea
CTGTATTACCTGACCACTGGACAGCCATCTCTCAACTATGTAGGATTGGTTGTTGGGTATAGCCACGTCATCACACACGCACAGCACGTGAAGCAGGTCAAGAAATCTGTAATTCTGAAATGTTAAAGGTAAAAAAGGTCAACCAATTCTCACCCCTACTCTTCACTTTTTCTTAAACCCTCCCCGATATAGAAAAAAAAAACACTTTCACACAGCAGGTGTGGGTCATCATTACCTCACCTGTTTAATAAAAAATAACATGGGAGATAATAGATGTCGAAGTGGAAACAACTCTGTTTTAAACACGTTAGAGATAATTAAATAACGAAGACATGCTCTCTTGTTAATTACCTCTAACTACAAGAATAGCAACCGAGCATCGCTCCACACAGAGACGAGTTCTATGTTTGCTTCATGTTTCTTATAACTCAGATATGAAACATGAGTTTGTTTGTTACTACAGATATATGGGCAATGTCAGTGAAGTTACAACGCTTCTAAAAACCCAACGCAGTTTTACATTTAGGCGTAAGTAATATGTTGTACGAATGACACAAACAATTATTTAATTATTAATCTGAAATGAGTATTCTGCGACCCCTGTAATAAGTAGAAATTGTAACGAGTAATAAATAGGCCCTTGTAATAAGTATGCATTTGTAAAAAGTATACATTTGTAATACGTATGCATTTGTAATAAGTAGGCTCATGTAATAAGTAAATCTATGTAATAAGTAGGCTCTTGTAATAAGTAGGCCCTTGTGATAAGTAGGCCCTTGAATAAGTATGCAATTGTAATAAATAGGCCCTTGAATAAGTATGTATTTGTAATACGTAGACCAATATAATAATTAAGCAATTGAATAAGTAGGCCCTTGTAATAAGTAAGCCCTTGTAATAGGTTGGCCCTTGTAATAAGTAAGCCCTTGTAATAGGTAGGCCCTTGTAATAAGTAAGCCCTTGTAACACATAGCCTTTTGTAATAAGTAGGCCCTTGTAATAAGTGTAAACCCTTGTAATAAGTAGGCCCTTGTAATAAGTAAGCCCTTGTAATAAGTAGAGCCTTGTAATACGTAGGCTCTTGTAATTAGTAGGCCCTTATAATAAGTAAACCCTTGTAATAAGTAGGCCTTTGTAGGTCCTTGTAATACGTAGGCCCTTCTAATAAGTCTTTAGTTGTTTTTTTTCGGAATCCATTTGCTGCCAAGTCCCTTAAAGTATGGATTGAGCCAATCCCTGAAAGACCTGGAGGAATGGAGCATAACGGTGGACAGATCAACAGACTACGTAGCAGGTCAAGGTTTTTTCTTCTGTACATCTGTTAAGTCAAATACTTCTTTAAAGAGTAATATCCTAATTTTAACGATTTTAAATTATTAAAAAAAAATATTTTTTAAGTAACGTCTGTATTTTATAAGATAAGATAAGAATATAATCTAATTTTGTGATTAGTTTATAAGCACAAATAAATAAATAAAAAATCCTCTTGTTATCACCCTGAAAGTCTCCAAGTGTCCATCTTTTCTTTCTCCCATGTCAACTTTCTGTTTCCAAGCTTCCCAGCCAGCAGTTTAAAATCTATTTCATTGGTTCTACTGAAACAGAACCTGCCAACTGTCATGGGCTCTTGCTAAATAACTACAAAGTTTAGAACCCTTGTTCTTATGTTACCTGCGATTTCTCCAACAGCGTGACGAACTGATCAATCTGTGAGTGCGTGATGCGGTCTACGATCTTCCGCTTGTCTCGAATCAACTCTACGATCATTTGAGCAACGTTCAGTCCAATCCCTCCCTGAGAGAAAAAGGCAGATCAAGTCAAATATGTACAGACAATAGTTTCAGTTAGATGAAGAATGTAGAATATGAAATGATGTCCGCAGCGATCCTAATTGTACCTCAATTTGTTGGAATACAATGCAAAGGAAACTTTTTAAATAAAAGAGGATCAGTAAAAGGAGGTAATTTTGAAGCAGATGGGAAGAGCAGACGATATTGTTAATTTTTTTATAGCCAGTAGCCACTGTTTAGTCAGTAAACATTATGGAATATTTAACGTTTATTGGTCAAAATTTATCAAAAAAATAATTTTACTGGCGTGTTACAAATAAAGTTTATATTTGGCGCCATGTTTTATCGGAAGAATTGCTTTGGAAAGGGCTGGTTAGTGATTGGAATGAGACTAAATAGTTAGCATCTCCAGGTGGCACTAACCCTAGCTGCACATTTAGATCGTATATATTTTCTTGCTGATTATCACCAAACTCACACTAATGTGATCATAGTACCTTCTGAGTGAACTGGGTCTGGAAGAAGTCGATGTACTTAGCGAAGTAGAGGGCATTCTTTCTGGACCTGCCAATCATGTAAGTGTACAGAGTCTCGTATGCTTCCTTGAAGACAGAGGTCAAGTTCATCTCATCTGGCATGCCGTCAAGTGGACATTGCAAAATCTTCACCAGCAAATCAATCACCTGAATAGGAAAGGAAATACAGAATAAAGAAAGATAAATTCAAAAATACATTTTAAAAAAATGATAATACCTCCATTTTTATACACCGATAATTTAAACTTAACATAAAATATATTAATTACAAAAAATAATTACTAAATTATTTGGGTCAAACAGGATTTCGAATTCGTGACATCATGTTTTTGATTCGGTCAGAGGACAATACATATTTGTGCGATTATTTATTGGTATGTTCATTATATGAACATCAGATCTAACAGTAGAACTTGACTTCTGATTTAGAATTTTAACGATGAAACCAGAATTGTCCACATCTGGCCAACGAGATAGTCATTCTTTTCTCAGCGATATATATAACTGCTGAATTTCTTGGGAAATCGTAAGAGCCATTTTTGTGATCAGTTGTCCATGCAGGTTCCTGGCTGGTTTCAGGTTCCATGAAGTTCTGACTTCAATAAATGTATTATAATAAAGGGATATTGGAGTCAATAAAAAAATAACTTCAATATTTAAATGATTTCATCTTCTTTTGACCGGATATGGTCAAGCGTCGACTCACGGTGCCCTCTCTGCGGGGAAGAAAGAGTGTCTCATTCTTTTAGACTGCCCCAGATTTGTTGATCTTCGTCTCGAAAGATCTCAGAAAATACAAATCTTTCTTCTTATCTTATATAATACAGACGTTACTTCAAAAAAGAAGATGATTACGTCCTACGCGTCATGCATTCAGTCATGCATATTTACCAGTGACTTAAATTCTGCCAAGTCAATGGTTTTCCTGGCCAGCTATGGCAACCCATTCCATGCTCTAATGGCACTAGGGAAGAAAGAGCATTTGTACAGATTTGTCCTAGCACATGGGACGAGGAATGTGCCTTTATCTTTGTGTCTTTCTGAGTATTTTTATTAAGTTTTGTTTTTGTATTTGGAGATTATGGTTCAGTGTTTTGTGTATAATTGCTACTTTACTCTTAAGTCTTCTATCCTGAAGGCTTTCTAAATTTAGTGATTTTACTAAAGGTGTTACTCTAGTGAAATGTGAATATTCGTTTGTTATGAATCTCACTGCTCTATTTTGTGTCTGTTCCAGTTTCTTAATGTTTTCTTGAGTTGAGGGGTCCCAAACAGAGGATGCATTTTCTATTATTCTATCGACCTGTATGGGGAAATGTATGCACTACCAAAAAAAAAAACAAAAAAAAACAAACCAGCAGGGTTTCTGTCCAGGGCTTTTGCAAGAGAGGATTTGAACCTTTCAAGCCCTGGCTTAAATGGAGTTTGATGATGATGTTGATATTGTCTTGACAAAATGTAAAAATGTTCTGAGTGTTGTAAACTAAAACAATGTGATAATTTTTGGAAACGAGGCAATGCTGTTGAAGTTTTTTTTCAATGACTACATTAATAGGGAGATAAGATCTTTCTTCATCACTCTTTAATAGAACTAGATTATCCGGTAGAATATAGTAATATGATATATATATGTCGAGGCGCGGTGGCTGAGCGCTAAAGCGCTTGGCTTCTGAACCGAGGTCCCTGGTTCGAATCCTGGT
Source organism: Biomphalaria straminea (assembly GCA_021533235.1). Classification (NCBI taxonomy): domain Eukaryota; kingdom Metazoa; phylum Mollusca; class Gastropoda; family Planorbidae; genus Biomphalaria; species Biomphalaria straminea. The sequence continues at coordinate 25,568,947 of JADKLZ010000167.1, forward strand.
GAAGACTGGGATTTTTATTTGGGGATCCTTTGGCGCCTCCGAGTCCATCTAGCTCTAATGGGTACCTGACATAAGTTGGGGAAAAGTAAAGGTGGTTGGTCGTTGTGCCGGCTACATGACACCCTCGTTAACCGTAGGCCACAGAATCAGATGACCTTTACATCATCTGCCCTATAGAGTATAGACCACAAGGTCTGAAAGGGGAACTTAACTTACTTTTTATTTTATATATATACAAAAGTTGCTTAGATTGAGTGAAATTGCATTCAGCATTTTGAATCAATCGTAATTAATTGAGAGAGGGGGTGGGTCTCTGGGAAAAGGTTTTCATCTTGCTTTTTCAAAAAAAGCTATTAAAAAAATAATACAATATAAGAAATACTTAATTAGCCCCACATTCTCAACACGGGATGCACCAATTAGCTATCTTTTAAAAGTGATCCTCCATAGATCAAAGGCTCCGACTTCTCCGTGAAATTCCAGAACTAAAAATTTGACACACAAAAGTCAGAGGCCTGTTAGAATTATCGCAGGGTTAAAATATGTGTCACTACTAATTGGGAATCGGAAGATAACTCTTTTGATGGAGGGGGGCCGGAAGAGGAGTTATGCCTCTTTAATGGGCCAATTTTTTTGGGCTTACTGAATGTTTACGGTTATGCCGGCCTCGTACTATGATGATAAAGTTTTCCAAAAAGCAACCATTTTTATTTGCTCCTTTTTATTTTGTGTACAAAATTCCACATTTCTAGCATCAAATACTCATGGAAAATAAAAATTGAATATTTCATCACTTACAGAGACACCTGTAATATATCTCAATAAAATATTTAGGGTACTAGGGTACGGCCTTTGACCAACAAAATCACTTTCTTTTTATAATTTAATATATAAAAGCATTCAAAATATTTTTGGTGCTAGCTGATTTGAATAAAATGAAGAAATAGAAGTTATTGCACTAAAGCTACTAACCCTTAAGTTCCTCATTAGTTTCTGTCTGTTTTTGTTGGTGACTCCATTGACGTACATAAATCTTTTCAACTCTTCCATAGCCTGGATTGTCATTCGGAGGTTGTCATTTGGGTTGTCATTAGGTTGTCATTAGAAATGTTCAGGAATGAAAAATACAAAGAGAGAAACGTTAACTTTGGCATGTGTAATACGCCTTAACATAAAACACTTAAAAACAACTAAAAAAAAGTTGTTAAAACGGAAGTGTAAACTGTAGTCATAGCAACAGTTTTTGTTGTAGAGATATCACTAAAACTTACAGTAAGAGTCAGATGAGTCTTCTTGGCGTTGAGAGTCACAGACTCATTTCTCTGGGGAGAAGAAAAGTTTTGTATTATTGAAATACTTTATCTGACGCGCTCTGATCTGGACTAATCTGGACCAGTGATTCCCAGCCTGTTTCGTCCAGGGGCTATACTTGTTTATTTCAGCCATGTGACGGGCCCTATAAGAGCATTTCCAAAGAAACCGAGTCTCTGGTGGTTCGTTTTCAAAGAGTGCTTCTGGATAGGATACAGCCAGGGACTGAGAGACCTGAGTTGACTTGAGTCGTAGGTTGGGAACCGCTTATCTTGAGCAGATTTAATAACTAACATGTAATACCGAGTCCAGGTTTGAATAATGAAGACAGGCAGTATAATATCACCATTATATTTGTGTACATTAGCTTTACGTTTTCGTTACACCTTATCTTCTATATAAATATGTTTAGTGCAAATATGTGAGGAATATGCTACGTATCGAAGAAACAGTGTGAATAAAATTATTGCTTATTTTGTGTATTATTTTCGGTGTCCAAATAACAACTGGAAAAAAAATTGTTTATCTTATTTTAATATTGATTGATTTAAAAAAGACAACAAATAACTTTTAGTTCAAAGAGTTCTCGGAATTTAAATGATGTGGGACAATTTTTTTATTTTGTTTCTCATCTCGATATGTGACAACGCTTGCCAGTATTACGTCCCTGACGAGACCCTATTGACCTACTTGCGAGAGATTCGCTGAGGTACTTACATCTTTGATGAGGTTCAGCAAGAAGGGCACCATGCCGGCCACGAAGTTGAAGTCGTCCACGTAACCTTTCTCCACGTACTGGATCGTGAAGGCGTCGTCGTACATGCTCTCCCCACTGGCGGCAACCTGGGTCAAGGTCAAGGTCAAGGTCATTGTAACAAAACGTGATAATATTATGAAAGGTATAATAAACAGTCGAAAAAATATTTCCTTTGCTGAAATGCATAAGCATAAAGCTGAATAAAAAGAATATAAACGGAATTTTCTAAAATGTTTGTAAAATGTTTTACATGTTTCGGATTTTCCTTTAGAGTTGAAGATAGTTTACTTCCTAGTCCAAACCTCCCGTAGGACGACGGGGGATGGGAGTGGTCAAGGTTTGAACCCGGACACATCCATAAATCCAAAAGAACAGTCCAGCGCGCAAACCGCAAGACAATTTATGAGTTCAAATCCTGGTATAAACTAGGAACTTAAAAACTCGAAATTTAACTCGAGCTGTATTGAATTTTCTGAGCGCCTAAAGTCAGCAGGTAAACCTTTTTCCGGATATAATCTACCCTAACTTGTCAATAAAAGAGATTGGATTAGAGCGCGCAAGAAATGCCATAGGAGCTTGAAGACTCGATATACTAAAGTAATAATAACAATGATTACGATAGTTAGCATTTTCCTTTATAATATTTCTATAAATTATAAGATAGAAACAATCATCATCATCAAATTCAATGTGAGAGAGGGTTTGATGGTTTCAGATCCTTCTCTTGCAAAAGCCCAGAGAAGAAAATCTGCGTCTGTGCTCAGTGCTCAAATGTCTCTTTTTAAGTCAGTAGCTTGTGGCTTCCTAGACCAGTCGAGAAAGAATTCGAAGTTTGACACAGTCGAAAAGAATCTGAATCATCTCTTCCTCCAAGCAGCGAGGGCGCCGTAGATGAACTTTGAGCAGCATTCACCACGGGGTACACATTTTGCCACAACCGACTCCAAATCGGACGAGATACCACAAAATTATCCAACGCTAGAAACGTACAAAGCTAGTAAGATATAGATATAAGAGCTAGGTACACTCAACAAATGAAAGACTTGAACCACTAACCTCTGGCTTAAATCAACTTCAACTTCAAATTTAATTTAAATAATTTTCTTTCAACTGCACTCGTAAAAACTCAATAATTGACAGTGAAAAAGTTTGAACAGAATTATTTTTAAACTATTCATCTCTGTCGGAATGTACCAAACTATTTTCTTTTGATGTTCACTTAATAAGCAAAACCATTGTTGATCAATGCACAAACAACTGACATGGCTGCAGCTATAGTTACCAACAGAAATATCTCCCCATCTAATATTCAAATAAAGACACATATTGAGATATAGATCGAATGCATCTCCCTTGAATGTTACAAATATATATATATATATATATATTTATATATAATAACTTAAAAAAATAAAGGACCATTTCTTCTTTTTACTGCTTACCAACTTTTACAAGAACGATTATCTTGCTATCAATAATTAATGACTCATGTATTTGAGAAAATAATGTATTTTTCACCTCCAATCCCCTCCCCCATCCCCCGATACAATGCTAGGGTTGTAAGCGAATGTATGAATCTACTCAGAGTATATCCATTTCTAATGATAAACATAAAGATTCAGTCTTAGACGAAGGTGCGCAAAATGTTCATTTAACTCTAAGGAAGGCAGCGGGAATACCCGCTAAAGTTGTTCAAGATAAATATTGTTTACACCAAATGACGGTCCCAATTGAGTTTTCCCAATGTGGCCAATTTGTTAATAATTCTTTTTTTCCCAAAGATAAACACCGTCATATTCCTAAGAAAATCGTTTTTCGAGATTGGGAAGTCCAGGTTTTTCACCCCCCCCCCCTTTCCCTTAAATTGTCGAGCTAAATAGAGCAATTGTGAATAATGAGGCATGAAAAAAAAAAACCAGAACACAAGACTTGAAACTGGATTGAACTCGAATAAATGAGGTTTAAACAAGAATAGCAATGACTCGATCTACATAAAGAGCTAGGTGCAGCATTGACATTCCATTAAAACTGGAAATTTCCCCATGTTTTCCAAATTGTCCAGCAAGTTCGACTACTTGAAGGCAATGCCTTCTTAACCCCAACTTTAACCAATTTATTGTTGACCTCCCTTCTGGCGCCCCGCCTATCATTCATTAATTACGTCACTATTCATTCGTCTCTTGGGCATACATTTTTCATGATAATTATGGCGGTCCATGCAGATGTTTAACTCGGAGCACCCTGCTCTCTACTGAGTACGCTGACCTTTTCCTTGCTCACTCTTCTTCCAAGTCATCCGGGCCACTCACTAACCCCTCACTGGCCCTTGCGTTCTCTCCCCATAACCAGAAGAATTATGACGAAATGAATTAAAAACAATAATTTTCTCAAAACCTTCTGTTAATACTTCTAGCCGGCAAAGTGTCCGCACTTTTGGAATCTAAGTTGTCCGGGCAGCTACTTTTTTAGCGGCCCCCGAAAGGGGGAAAGACGCTATTAGTATTGTGTGGCCTGTCTGTCCGTCTGTCTGTCTGTCCGTCCGTCCCGTTTAGTGCTCAGAAAGTAGAAGATAAAAATTAAAATCTGACATCACGATAATATAGAGCATTCAAAATTCTGATGCAATGGCTACTTTTTTTTTCTAAAAGCTCAAAATCTAATTTTTACAAATGTTTTATGCAAGCAGTATTTAAAGAGAAAAAACCTAATTAGTATGCAATATAAATGAGACCTAATTTAAGAGAATTAATATTGTTATATGCTGGATGTAGTTTCACGTTGTGATTTGTAGCAGCAAAAGAGTAGCCTATTTACTAAGTTACCAACTCATAAAAGAGAAGTGGCAGTTGCGTGGAACATTGGCTTTTCAAGGCAAACGTTGAGAGATCAAAGCATGGAAGGTGTATATCTTGACAGCTGGGGCACTACATAAGATCTGTCATTTATCTTTGATATAATTTCATTCGGATTTTCTTTCTGAAAATATTGAAACCTGCCTGGGTGGACCACTTCGGGGGCCGATTTTAAGTTTGTGTTTCCACACAAACTGTCTTTGTAACCCTGTTTATAATTGTCTCTTGACTGTTGAATTGACATAAAAATGTGTCCGGAAATCTAAACTAACATACATTAATTGGTCTATTTTTAATACTATAATTGTTTTTGTTTAGCGCAGATTTAAAGCTCCGAGAGGGTCCAATCTTTGCGAGGATAGACTGAGAGATGGTAGGAGGTGAGGGACTATCCGGGAGATTGTGTCCGTGTTGTCTTTTCCAAGGCAAGAAAAAAATGCCACAGTCTTAATTACAACTCCAGCTCCATCGATGGGAAGCCGATGTGTTGCACATATCACTGAGATATTTAACTAATTATTAACAATAGAAGGTTTTATAGTTTTTTTTTTTAATTTTTTGTTCAAATTCTTAGGAAAGTAAAAAGTTCCCCTTTCAGACCTTGTGGTCTATAGGGCAGATGATGATGTCATCTGATTCTGTGGCCCACGGTTAACGAGGGTGTCATGTGGCCAGCACAACGCCTTTACTTTTCACCAACTAATGTCAGGTACCCATTAGAGTTGGGTGGACTCAAAGGCGAACGAAAATCCCGAAAATCAAAAGCCGAGTCTTCGCCAGGATTCGAACCCGGGACCTCCAGCACGAAAGCCAAGCGCCTTACCGCTCGGCCACCGCGCCCTCTCAAATTGTTAGGAAAGACCTAATTCTCGACACAAGGCTCATCTCCCTAGGCTGTGAACATTTACATGATTGAACTAAATAAAATAGTTACGTCTTGTTTCATTTGTTTTTGTTCTTGATGTGGTGTCTAAAGCTGCGCATAGTTTCATCTTAATCAGAGAATGGGAAGTGGGAGAAATAACATGTACAACATTCCACCTAGACAGACAGACTAGTAAAAGAACAAATCAACAATTTGAACAAAATGAGGAATGTCTAACAAAGTTCTACAAGCTTACAGAGTTACATATCTCTCTCCCCTGCCCTATCAAATTGGGGCTAATGTCATACAATCAATCCATAAAAATCTTTTTTTAAAGCGTATTCCTACTTTAATACTAAATCCATGATCAATTGATTATTTTATATTGTTTATCTTTATTGAAATCCATATGAAGTTCTATTAGATTAAGTCCTTAATTACGATTCATCGTATGCCTTAATCTCGAAATTTGAAATTTAAAAAACCCACTCATTAAATTTGAAACCCTCCATCATGATAATAGGGAGCGGCCTGACATATCGCAAGTAATACCACGCTAGTTATTTAGGTCACGTGTTTAGCTCCTCACTACAATGACCAACGGTGGGCAGTAAGGTCTAATTTAGACGTAGCGTAAACACAGCGTCCAACAGTAATGGACAGCAAAAAAAAAAAGTAATTTATTTTTTTTTTGTTCGAGGTTTAATCCGATGTCTTGTCTAGAGTTTTGCAATTTAACAATGGCGACCGCTGTACTTCCGTTCAAAATGGCTGCATCATAGCCCTAGCTAATTACGTAATAGAGAAAAAAATATGCGCACATTTAAAACATTTTATGTGTGTGTGTGTGTGTGTGGTGGGGGGGGGAAGCTCCTGGTAAGGGCGTATAATTTGTTGTTGACCTCATGAGAACAAGCCCATTGTAAAGTGGTGATTGGTGGTGACCCTTTTTTTCCCTCTTGTCTAGTCCTGCCCCATTAACTGATACCTTTGCTTTGCTAATACACGTATAGAGAGCCATTCAAGTGAGATCAGATAAAAATCAAACGATGAATTGGGAAGCCACACGTTTCGCGTTAAGTGTATATCAAGATCAATGACTCAGAGAGGCCCCCATGGGGCCCGGGTTTAAGAATATAATCTACCCCTTACTCCTCTGAAAAACTGCTAGGGATGAGATTGAAGTAAATTGACTCGTTTTGTACGTATCATTTTGTAAAGAGTAATAAAGACATTCTAAATACTTTTGGACAAGAAAAAAACAGAGACACATTTTATTTTTCAAAAGACAATACCTTCGTTATTAGACTTTATATATAATAAAATTATTGCAAAAAATAAATAAATAAATAAATTAAAAACGGTTCAGGTTCAATTCGGGTATCGAATCCGTGACACCGTCAGCTGCAAGGAAATATGCATTTTCTGATTGGTCAGAATATATATATATATATATATATTAGGAATGGGTTTAGAATATGCAATTAACCTATTATAGCCATTTGCTGCTATGTTACTGGCCAAAAATGTATTTCTATTTTGTTTAGTTTGTTTTTAAGAGTTATTTACAACATGGGACGTAACTCATGATAGTTTAATACGCATGCGCACACCAGTCAACAATTTAACTAGGGACTCTGTGTGTGAGCAGGAATTAAAATCTACATTTTGATAAGTCAAGCAGACGTGAGTAGATATGTGAGAGTGCTGTGAGTGTGTGTGTGTCTTCTCCGTTTGTGACGAGTGTCTATGAGAGGAGGGGTAAGGTTATAGACTTGATCTTGTTAGGCCAATGTTGACTTCTCATGGACATTTGTACGCGTCATTTCATTAGAAGAAAGAATGCAAACGTAATACAGGCGCAGACGAGACACCAGCGATGTCGATGAAAGATGCCATTCAGCGCGTGCTATACAAACCTTGATTAGCTTAGGGGGGGGGCTGATCTATATTTAGAACATTGGGAAACCTCTTGGTAAGGGCTAGCAACTCCCAATCAGATCGAGATTTATATTAAACGAACCGAGATAATCGCTGATCTTTCACTGCACATCAGCAAGACTTAGATACCGTATTTTTAAACAAACAAAAAAACTAAACAAAAAAGCTCCGGATAATATTGACGTTCCGGATAACTGACGTCCGGATAATCGACGTTTTCATGTAGGTTAAAGATGGAGAGGTAAACAGACGATAGTCATTGATAATCTATTATTTCATCAGATATAATGTTATAATATATTTGTTACAAAGCGTATATGAACTCACTCTGTCTGGTAAAAAGTTTGTACACCATATTACCCCCACACCCTATCTCGTATGAAGCTGATATTTGAAACAATTATTTCTTTTACCTGACAAAACAAAAAAATCAATAAAATAAAATTAACCAATTAAATATTGAACTATTGGTAATTAATTTTTTTTTAAGGTATCGAACAAGGGAAGTAAATTGTACTAATGATGTGGTATTAGCTGAATAAGCCAAATTCATAACTTGTAGATCGCCGCTTTAAAGTTGCAAGGTCAAAATAGATCACTATAAAACCTTCTAGTTTCATAAGCGATTCGCTGGCACAGTGGTTATTGTGTTGGCTTGAGGAGGCCTTACCTTGCTTGACGTCTCGAGTTTGAATGTAGGTCGTACAGCTTATACATTTTTATAAACACATTTAAAAACCGATCACGATAACTTTCACTTCTTCCTCCTAACCCAAACTGGCCCAGACAAAGTGATAGGACCAAAGCGCAATGAGAAATCTAAAAGCATGAAATTGCGCTAAGCAAAAACGATTGGTAAAAAATATTTCTAATCGCATAGATTTATTATTGTTCGTCTAGATCTAATAGAAATTCAATTACATTACAGATCCAAACTAATTACTACACTTCATTAAGCTTTGTTTTTTTTTTAAAGTATTTTTTTTTCTTGTTTGGTTATGAACATGAGAGAAAGAAGAGAAACGAGAGGCTTGAAAGAAAGATGAAGAGAAGAAAGGAGAGAGGGAGAGAGAAGAAAGAGAGAGAGGACATAGAAATGGACTGATTGTGTAAGAGACCAAAGGGCAGAGAGACAAAGAGAGAGAGAGAGAGATTATAAGAGAAAGCTGAACAAAGAGACAAAGAGAGAGAAAAAGTGAAAGTGAGAGACAGAGTGAGAAAGAGAGAAACAGAGAGAGAGAGAGAGAGAGAGAGAGAGAGAGAGAGAGAGAGGGAGAGAGAGAGAGAGGGACAGAGTGAAAGAGAGAGAGAATGAGAGACAAAGACAAAGCGAGAGAGAGATAAAGAGACAGAGACAGAAAGAGAGGGACAGAGAAAGAATGAGAGAAAGAGACAAAGAGAGAGACAGAGACAGAAAGAGAGAGAGAGAGAGAGAGAGACAGGAATAACTTTATTGCAAAAAAACCCAGTGAATTACATTGACTTAACTACATATTTTACCCTATAAAGAAAAATGGTTCATTATATTGGTTAATATATCGAGAGAAAGAGGGGAAAAAAAACAACACCAATCTGAAAATTTCCAAAAAATTAATAAATAAAAATAAAAACGGAAAAACCCAGAGAACGTTCCACAGGGGGCTGAAATCTGCTTAATTTGTTGCACCGCTTGGAGTGTGTCAGGGCAAATATCACATATATGGACTGCATAATTTGTTCTATTTTTTCTTTATTTTCGTCTTGACAAGGGCATTAATTGGTCACTCACTGCTGATTGTTTCCCCTGAAATTATTCTCTGCAGATGTATTTCTCTCCCCCCTCATGACATAATAATGAAAACAGTGATTTGCACTTGCAAAAAAAAATAAAAAAATCTGGCATTGTTGATAGATTCGTATCATGAAATATACATCGCCTGATGTTTTCCATACAAAGGTCATACATAGATCATAGACCAAGTAGCGGTTAGGGTCTCCATCAAAAACAGATAAAGAGAACAATTAAACAGCTTGCTGTCCTGTATAACCGAATCCGTATTGTGATGTGAAAAGAGCCCCTTCTTACCCTCCACCTCTCAAAAAAGGAATATAGAATACAATAGAATGGACAATGACCTGAAGTTAGTCTGCAAACTAATAAACCAACAGTGTTCAATTGGTGTCAGGACAGGAACAAAGCCACAAAGGTGCGAACGGCCCAAAAAAATAATAAAATTTTGGTGAGAAAAAATTAACTGAGTTGGCAGCGCCATCCCTAATATAATATTTAAATAGGCTTTTGTTGAAGACTTTTTATAGCGGGAAAAAACATCCCTCCGGTGCTGCCAATTTCCAACTTTTAGAAATAGTTCCACAGTTGAGAAATAATTGGTTCATTGTGAAATGGTGGTGAGTAGGTAGGAGCTTGTCTTTTGTGATTCTGCCACGTTCGAAGCGTTGTTGTACATTATGGTAGGATTGTGAGCCTGAGATGGCGGGAAGATAATTGATATTATTATAACATACCGTACATACATACATTATAACATAACAAAGAGAAAGCTGTGGAGCTCTTACAAAAGGTCGCGGGACATGCAAATTGGAAAGAGAGGCGAAGACGGCATGTGGAGAAATATAAAGTTCAGATATTTATGTGAAATTCTGATTATCTTTTTTTTTTTAACTCTTCGAATTTGATGAAAAACTGTAGTATTCTAACATCTAAAATTAGCATAGGTAGCAGTATTGGAATAAAATAAACAACTAGAGTTAGACTAGCTCATAGTAAAGCTAAAATCCTCTATTAACAACTCATGTTTTAAGTTCTGCCCTTTTCCCATATCGTCCTGTTTACGCATCGCATTAATGAACACATTAATGACACCGCACGAGAACAAAGAAGAAGAGCGCCGCACCAATTCCTTTAAGGACATAAGTATAAAGGGATGCAACTTAAGTAGTCAACTAAAGTATTGTATCATAAGCTCAACGATAAATCAATAAACCATGAAGATATTTTAACAGTACAAAACATATATTTTTTTAAAGTTGAAACTACGCATTGTTTTCTAAAGTAGCCGTAAGAAGTATAGTATTTTTTCAACCCTTACCTATGTAAAATATAATTTAATTTTTAGATCTAGATCTAGTAATTGAACATCAAAAAAAAAAAAGTACTCATGTCTCATAATTATAATTTTTCAATTTTTAAATATATAAAATTCTGAGTAATCAATCTATTTAAGATGATAAAAATCAACAGACATTAATTATTTCGATCTAGGATTTTGAAACATTATCTCATTGGAAACTACAGGAAATGGCTTTGTTTCTAAGTTAAGTGATTAATATCCCATTCTAAAGAAAATCTGAGAAATGATTTTGCATTATTTCTAAACTTTGAAAACTAAAGATCATTACTTTTCTTAGAAAAGATTGATTGGGGCGACTTCCCTTAGAGCTTGAAAAATAGTTACGTACATAAAAAATCTATATTTATAGGTCTGTCAATCGATCAATTGCGCATAATAATTTTGTTTCCGGTTTCCAGTCTAGATATAATATTTAAGTTTATGCATTAACCACATCACTCTTTTACTATAACTATCAGTATCGCAAAAATTTTGATCCGCCATTTTGGCCAGGTACTTTACCAAGATGTAAGGTCAAAGATTAAACAAAAATACAAAAATGAAAAATGATGCACTTTTCTTTACTTGGTTTCATTTATTTTCGTAGACTGACCATTTATATTATTACTCTTTCTTTAGAACATAAGAAAAAAAAATTATATTACAGCCCCATTCTCTCTAAGACATAAATCATGTTGGTAATATTGCAGTCAGCCAAACTAAATTTGTTTGGTTACACTTTTAGCTCACACACTCTCCAATACTTTTGGGTGTACGCAAGATTCTAATGTTAGCCAATGAGCGATAGGCTTGTTCAGAGATGCATTCAGCCGAGATAACTTTCTATATTGGATGTAGACTCCTTTGATTGGAGTCTTGTGTTCTTCTCCTGTTATACTGGGCAATATAATCAGATATATCAACACAATGATAAGTTACATCGTCTGGAATATATTGGATATTTTCAGGGGCTAGTGTTTTCGAAAGGCAACTCCCGCAAAAATATGTATATTTTAGAAAGTTGTTTCTTGTATTATTGCTAACATAAATATTTCGTCAAAAATGTTTCTTAACACATAATACAATAAATTACGTAGGATATTATACATAGATACTTCATCGGTTATAATTCATCATCATCTTTTCTGTGAGTTCCTCATGGAACATAGGGCCTCGGAAAAAACACACCAGTCTCCACGGTCTTTTGCTAGTTTTTTGATGGCTTCTCCACTAGTTCGTATCCTCTCAGCTTCATCTATAATACTGCAGCGCCATGTTCTTTTTGGTCTTCCTTTACGTCTTGTTCCCATTCCAATGTCTGCCTAGCTCTGTTGTTGGTATCTATTCTAACGGTATGACTAATCCATCTCCACTTCCTCTTTAAGATCTGCATATATATGAATATATCTCTGCCCATTCATCTCCCACTTTTTGGTAACTTCACTAAAATAATGTTTTAGAAGAGCTTGCTGCAGAATCGACATAATATCGAAACACTTTAAAATATTTTTTTTATTTATTACAGTCTAAAAAAACTGCCTCTTTTAACATTCCGGACTTTTTTATTCAGTAAAGAAGATTATGACGTTTTAGCCAAGTCCTCCCCCACGACAGCAAGGGAAAACGGCGACAGAATTTGAACTCTGAAACACATCAGTCTGAAACGCATTCCATTCCACTATCCATAATTTTAAACTACGGACAGCGTATTATTCTGTATAGTGTTAATTTTCAATAAGTCTATTATATACAACCAAATTGACATTTGAGATGATATATAATATGGACTGCAATAAGTAAGAAAAAAAAATTAGAGACAAGATTGAAAAGAGGGTTTGTGTTTTCATACAAACTCAGAGGCGTGGTCAATACTTTAGTAAGTAAAGAAGGTAAAAAGTCTGATGTCGATATTACGAAGACAAACATGGACAGCTATAAACTATAAAACTATCAACAAAAAGAATCATACTTGCATTGCAAAAGAAGAAACATTTGTTCCTAACATTCACAAACATGTACAATTTAGCAACTATTAAAAAAAATTCCTCATTATATAATGACGTGACATAATGACGGGACATTATAACGCGACATCAAAAAATTGATTGATATTTTTAGAGGCCCCCTTAAGGGGAAAAGCCGCTATTAGGTTTGTGCAAAATGTCCGTCTGTCCGCCTGTCACACTCAGGGCGCCGAAACTAGAAGAGATACGAAAAATATTATTTCACCGTTAAATGTGACTTGAAAGTTTAGGTTCAATGGCTACTTTTAGTTTTCTAAAAGCAAACCGTTTAATTTATACAATTAATTATGCAAGTGATTTTTTAATAACAAAACACCAATTCTAAAACAATTACGTAAATGTAAGGGAGGAAATGTCACAATAAGAAATGCTCTTATCATAGGAATATCACGCACATTTTTTAAAATGAACTTTTAGCAGCGACTTTCGTGTACTAGCGTAAAGCCCGGCCATGACACGATTCTAAACTAATTTCTTAAACTTTTTTAAGATTAAAAAAACAATTGTTTAGTGCCTCAATTAGAATGAAAGAAACATATTTTTATGCGTTTTGTCTGTTGGTTGGTCTGTCCGTCACGGTTAGATGCAAAAAAAACAGCACTGATGGCTTTTGAAAATAGGATTTAACCTTTACTGTTCCTTCAGAAATATTGCGATAGTTTAAGTATCTATAATAGATTGTACGGATGTTTATGTCTAGATCTACATTGAAATGTTATAATAAACTAAAACTAATCTTCTATTTTTAAACTTAATATTGCATTCATTCTATTGATTATCTGGGCTTTTTTTTTTAATTTTACGTAAATTTTATCTAAATTACATCCAAATTAATAATAATAATAATTAATAAGATATATATTAAGAGTGCTAAATCAGAAGTTTAGTTTATGTAGATCTACATCTCTACGGATCAATGCTGAAAGATTATTTAAAATCGCTCGTGTGACATATTGTATATATCAGGCTTTTAGTTTGTAACCCGTTTGTTATTAAGTTAAGTGCAATGCCTTGTCGTGCGGTTAGCGTGCTGAGCTGATTATCTCGACGCTCCCGAGTTATGTGTCTGTTTGTTTTACATGTTTCGAATGTTCCTTCAGAGTTAAAGATAGTTTACTTCCTAGTCCAAACCTTCCGCAGGAGGGGATGGGAGCATGCAGGAATTGAGCCAGGGACCAACGATAAATCCGAACTACAGTCTAGTGCGCAAACATCAAGATAAGGCAGGTTTATACCCTGCTCGCCATCCTCCGTCGTCCAGCGAGAAGTTAATCATTTTCAACTTAGAAGGAACATCCAAATATCTTGCGAATAGGCGGATCTGACAGGGATCTGACTTCGACGGGGGCCACTTCTGAGTTTGTGTAATCTTGTTAATTTTGTTTTTTAAGTTAGAAGAGGCCATTCTAGAGGCTATGTGTAGATGCTTTTTGTAGAGGTTCTGTGTTGTGGCTATGTATAGAGACTCCATGAAAAGAGGCTTAAGTAGAGGCTTGCTTAGAGGCTCTGTGTACAGGCTATGTGTAGAGGCTCTGGGTAAGGGCCGTATTGGTTTCGACACACGAGCTACAGGTCCATTGAAGATTTTGAGACTTTATATTGCAATGTTGAAAGAAGACTCAAAGACCGGATAACACCCTATCGAGTGTCTGATTTGGCCCGCGGGCAGTAGGTTTGACATCAATGGTATAGCCTACATCCCAGAACAAAAAAGTACATAGCAGAAAATAATCTATTGCAGAAGCACAAATCAAAATGTTCACAATTTTTAACTCTCAATCTCAGTGAGCAAATCGGTCATTGCATCATTCTTTATTTCCCCGGCTCTCCCTCTCTTTCTCTCTCTCTCCCTCTCTTTCTCTCCCTCTCTCTCTCTCCCTCTTTCTTTCTCTCTCTCCCTCTCTCCTTATCATCAGATGGTAACAAAAAAAGATCAATCACGTCCTATCACCCTTGCCGAAAGCGCTAAAGGGAAATAATTGTAAGGAGTTGAAACCAAAGAATGAAAAGTTCAAAGCCAAGAGTTACCTGTCGAACATTTGCCGTGTCCCACCTGAGCCCCCTCATACTCTGCTCCTGGTTCTCTTCCACGCCTCTGAACTGTTTCCGTATGTAGTCTTCATCTACCAGAAACAACAACAACAACAAAATTCAATGACATTCTTCGACCAGAACATATAGCGACTCCTTTTTTTTTAGTCTTAAATTGAAATGGACAATGTTAGATACACACACATACATGAATGTCTACGAAAAGCAGGGGCAAGTATGTATAACAGTGTTTCTCAAACTGTGTGCCGCGGCACACTAGTGTGCACACTAGTGTGCCGACGAAGATTTGCAGGGGTGCCGCCGGAGTTTTCAGAAAGCCACACTGGTCTGCCTACTATTAAAGTTTTATTTTACGTTACGATGTCATCCCCCACTTACAACGACCAGTAATAGTAGTGAATTGCTCTATATTCTATAATGATGGAAAGGTGTGTTAGATATTCAGGTTATGAAATTTTCCACTATATGTATATTATTATAATGACTCAAATGTAGGCCGTCTTACCAGAAGCACAGCAGTTTTTGAATTGGTAACGATGATAATAAGCGATGTGTTTCAGGTAAATTGTTTAGGTGTATGCTAATAATAGCAAATTATCAATAAGCATTATTCATTGTTATCCATGGAGAAACACGTTAGCAAGAATGAAACTGCGAAATCGTTAAATGAAAAGCAAGGAACCAAATGAAGGTACAAAGAAGATTACATGGAATATGGTTTCATATTTTCGGGACCTGAAGATTCTCCATTGCCATTCTGTCTGATCTGCAATGCAACTCTGTCGAATGAGGCGTTTGTTCCAAGCATATTGATTCTGTCTGATCTGCAATGCAACTCTGTCGAATGAGGCGTTTGTTCCAAGCATATTGAAGAGACACTTGGAAACAAAACATCCAGCGCAAAGCACAATCGAAGGAATACTTCGAAAACATCAGGGCTCAGCAAAATAAACAAGCTAAGAAACTTACGAACTATCTAAAGCTGCCACAAAAGGGATTGATTGCAAGTTATAAGGTTTGCTCAGTTATTAGCAAAACGCAAGAAAGAAAACATAGAGACTGAATCAGTCATTGCACTAACTTAGCAAT
>JADKLZ010000167.1:25599487-25621736 GCA_021533235.1 Biomphalaria straminea
GAAGCTGTGAGAATGAAAGTGTTTATTTGAAGCTGTGAGAATGAAAGCGCTCTTTAAGAGTCGATAGAATGACACCTTTGAGAGCTCTCTGAAGGAGTTTGAGATTGATACTCGCGGCTTAGAAACGCAAGCTCTCGATCTCTTCGCATGATGTGAAGCCATGAGTGTTGCAGTGTCAAAGTTAGAGGTAAGAAGATAAGCCATAAGTAGGAACGAAAAATAAAATCCAAGTAAAGAAACTTATATATTTGTGGGATAGCATATTTTTCTCAAATAAAGTGACGTTTATTTTCTTTTTCTTGAAAAAAAAAAGAAGATTTCGAAATCTGCATAAGTTTGTAATAAATCTGGATAAGTGGTCGGATTTTATAGCGAGGTTTAGACTCCTTAGCCATCTTCGAATTCATAGGAAATGAGAAATGTACTCAACTTCGACCTATACATAGATATTTATTCACTGATAGGAACGTCCTTACAAAGAATAGCATCAATTGTTGGGTACTGAAAGGTACTTTATAGATATAACTCTAAGGATAATTGTAGCAATAAAAGGCACTTCTATTTAGAACTGTGAGACAATTAGTTAGTATTATTAATTTATATAGAGACGCACCATAGTTGGCGGACCTTGAACGCGAATTTGATGACGTCACGTCTTAGTTAGGGCCTGTCACAAGACCTTTCCTATCGTCAAGGTGCCATATATAATAATATCTCTTCTGACAATGATGAATGAAGACTTCGCCAACCTTATCTTGAGATATAATAATAAAGTTGCTGTCCGATAGGAGAGTATACTTGTGTTTGCCGGGGAATCTTCTTTCTTGAACACGTGGTTGATGACAAGCGACTTGATTCAAATCTTGTAGATGAATTAATTGAATAAATGTAGATCTAGAATTCACAATTAAAAAGACTTTCTTGTAGAAAACAATATTCAGGAACTTTATTTGAACAAAACGTAAGTACAACTTATGTACAATGTAGATCAAATAATATGAAATAAAATCACAAAGGCTAATTAAACAGAGCTCTAATAAGGCACAACCTGCTTCTATGAGTTTACTTTCTTCACTGATTAATTCGCGCTCAAATTCCAAGCTCTAGGCGGAAGTCAGGTGACTTCTTCTTTTAAAACAACCAATAGAATCAAATCTTCCAGATCGAGCCAAGCTTTTCTTGGAATAACTATAAATAACTTCGTCAGCAAGGAGGATTGACCTTTGACTTGTGCAAACTAACAAATACATAATTTGCTTATGTGACAGGGCCATTAGAGATTAATTATGTAAATAAAGCTGTGCGTCTCTATACAAACTAATAATACTAAGTGTCTCACACTGACAGTAGATATAAGTATCGCAGCTCTCAGAAAGATGAGAAAAATCAATATAGATTTTCAATAATTGAGGAAATAAAAAAGCAAGAAAGTAATACGAATTATTCAGATTTTTATTAAAATCATTAGAGTTAAGAAAGACCTAGTGAAACTTATATTCAAAGAAACACCTACTCGATAATGTTACTTAATTTTCTATTCAGAATTACCCCGAAAAAAAAAAACTTCTTCAATCCATACTAGGAAAGCCAAGGTCTTTAAACTACTCATAATCTTGACAGGTCACTGAAGGGCTGTATATAGTAGGGACCTGCGAATATTCGATATTCGATTCGAATTTCGAATATTAAAAGAATATTCGAATTCGATTCGAAATTATTTTAAATTTTCGAATGTTCGAATATTTTCAAAAAAAGTAATGCTTTTTTTTGTGGATAATTCAAGCTCGGTTTTGGTGTGCAACTTTCAATCAATGCTGCTTTAGATGCTCAAAAAATCATTCAGAACCTAATCAGTCATGTTCACAGGATTGCTGGCTTTTTTTCATTCATCAACTGTTGCTCAAACTATGTTGTCCAAATATCAAACTGATCAAGGAATGAAGGAATCAAAGCCTCCTTTAGATGTTATTACTAGATTCAATAGTACATATTATTTGCTGGAATGGATTGACCAAAACTCTGTTCCTGTCTCTCTTGCACTTGTAGAATGTGGTGTTAAAAAGAAATGTGCAAGAAATCCACCAAAACCATTAACACAAACTTTACAAGATACTCTGAAAGCTTCTCTTCCAATTCTAAGACCAACAGCAGAAGCAACAACAGTTTTGAGCGCTGATTCCAATGTCAGCATAAGTTTGATCTATCCTTGCATTTTTACATTGAAGGAAGAGTTAGTGTCCAAATCACCAACAGGTCTCCAACAATTTCGAGATGAGCTATTGAAACAACTTGGAGCAAGATTTGATTTGACAATGGATCATCTCCTGGCAGCCACATTCATTGATCCAAGATTTAAACACTACTTATTTTCAGAAGCTGAAACTAAAAAAGCTGTCTTATTTTGTAGAGACAATATTGGCTAACTCTGACGGAAGCAAAATTGGCAAAAATTCTGATGAATTGCCACGTGAAAGTCTTGTTCAAGACAGGAATAGGGGAAGCCTTATGGATTCAATGTTCAAGAAAGTGCATGATGCTCAAGGAGATACCAGAATCAACAAAATTTCCACCATTTCTGAGCAAATTAAGGATGAAGTCAGTTTGTATTCGAAGCAAGCAGTTGTAAATCGAAACATTTTAAAAGTATTAATATTTTTCCACTTTTGGCCAGAGCAGCTAGGAATTTGCTTGTAATTCAGGCAACAAATTGTTCATAAGAAAGAGTTAATTCAGTAGGAGGACAAATTATTACTGACCATCGTCACAATCTCTCGGAAAATAATGCTGAAACTTTGATTTGGGCCAAAATAAATAAAGATCTACTTTTTTAAAACGCGAGGGCGCGGTGGTTGAGCGGTAAAGCGTTTGGTTTCCGTACTGGAGGTCCCGGGTTCGAATCCTGTTGAAGACTGAGATTTTTATTTCGGGATTTTCGGGCGCCCTTGAGTCTACCCAGCTCTAACGGGTACCTGACATTAGTTGGGGAAAAGTAAAGGCGGTTGGTCGTTGTGCTGGCCACATGACACCCTCGTTAACCGTAGGCCACAGAATCAGATGACCTTTACATCATCTGCCCTATAGACCACAAGGTCTGAAAGGGGGAACTTTTTTTTAAAACGCCTGCTTTGCAATTTAATTATTGCTAACATTTTAATGTGTTTCAGTATAAATAAACATAATATAATAAAAATTTTGAAGTTCAAGTTTTATGTTACACTTGTTGGTTGTCAAGTTTTTTCAAGAATATTCGATTCGAATTCGATTCGAAATTCGAATATTTTCTGATATTCGATTCGATATTCGATTCGAAAAAAATTTCTTGATTCGCAGGTCCCTAGTATATAGTTCACGACTAAATACACTGCTCATTGTAGTATACCCGCTGAAGCTCATAAATTATAAAGTCATAGTTGCAGATATAGGAGCATTAGCGAATTGTCAAAACAAGATCAATTTTCCATGTTCCTTACAAAGAGCGAAGACCCAAAATTGTTTATAGCTTTCACTGATTGTGTTGGCCTGTTTGTCTTGTGTGTTACTGTAAACAAAAGTATAATCCGAATAAACCATTTAAAAAAATACTCATAATCTTGTCGGACTAGAGCATATCACATCGTTGGTTGATATCTCTAAACAGTTCAACTAAACAATAATATTCTAGAGGTAGATCTTCTTCTGAAATAAATTTAAATGGAACCTTTATTCCAAATTATACAAAGATTCCAAAATCATAGTAGAATTTTAGAGAAAGAAACACAGTTAAAACGATAATTTAAACAATATCTCTGTGGCATTTTACGTCTCAGTGGATAGTGTTTTTTTCCTTTGCAGCTTCTTGTTTGATTAAAGAGGCCAATCCTTGATACACAGCTGCGGTCACAGGTTGGGCATATGTAATCACCAGGCGCCGTTGCATTTTCTGTTGTGTATGGCATCTGCAATCCGAGACCCTTCCTTTATGCTCTCTCTTGCCACGTGGATTTATCCAGTGCCACTTTTCCCCAGTAGCTAGTGTCGATTTTGAAGAGCTTCATGTCGCGTTTGCATACATCTGTATACCGTAAAAGTGGGCGACCAGTGGCTCTCCTGCCTTCTCTTAGATCGCTATACAGAATGTTGAAGTCGACCTACTGGCATTATACAAACGTGGCAAAGCAGTCAAGGCGTCTGCTGCTGATAACAGAGCTGATGTCCAGACACCTTTTTTCTGCTTCTGTTGTGTATGGCATCTGCAATCCGAGACCACTCCTTTATGCTCTCTCTCCATGTGGATCTGTCCAGTGCCACTGCTAGCGTCCATTTTAAATAGCTTCATGTCACGTTTGCATACATCCGTGTATCCAAAAGTGGGCGACCAGCGCTCTCCTGCCTTGTATTAGATCACCATACTGAATGTCTAGTGGAATTCGGCCTACTGGAATTCTGCGAACGTGGCCAAGCAAGCCAAGGCGCCTGATGCTTATAACAGAGTGGATGTCTTTGCACCCTGCTCTTCGTAGCATAAGTCATCAAAAATACATGGCTTTCTGTCACATGTCTCTCGTAAGTTCAACTCTTCAACTTGCACATCAATATTTATTGAATTATGACATACTAATTTCATCAGAATCTATTCAGCCAAGACAACCAAACCTTCCACCTAGCCAGGCTTATGGCTACGTCAGAAACACGCAGATAAAATCAACAACCACTTTATATGTTTAAACTGTGTCATGTGTTATACGTCTAATTTGATGTGCACTATGTTTGAGCATGTTAAATATTGTGTTACTCATTGACTAGGTGCCGGTACTTATTGAATAGATGCCGGTACTCAGTGATGGATTGCCTAACTTTTATCTACTAATAAATTAATAATAAACGTTTAAATACCAAATACAAGAACAGTCATATTTCCCACCACATTCAAAAAGGTTTCGGTACACTGTATCCGTGCGTACCATCATAAAAAAAAACACTGGTGGTTCAGTTGTTGTTCTCTTAAATTGTGTAAATCCGCTTATAATTTGTATTAATCAAGAAACTAAGAGACAAAGCATTGCGGTTTGTTTTATCGATATTTAATTATTTAAGCTTTGGTATGTCTACAACAGAGTCAAATTGAAACTATAGGATTTGGACAGCCTAGATATTTTTTGCAAGGCTTATGTCAATTCTGGCTGTCTGGTAAAAGCTAGTATATATTATGTCTAGCCCGTATCTGAACTCTGATCAAGATGAAATATCGTACAATTATCTCTTTGACCGGACAACACAAGAATACTTAAATAAATTTTTTCTAATCAAGCAGATTTAAAATCAATATATCAGGTTCTATTACTAATTAATTGATATAACTAAACTTAAGACAAACTTTGTTTTTTAAACAATCATTTTTATTTCGTTTTATTAGTATCCTTGATATGACGAGTAAATCGAATGACTGTAGTAACTTCAAACAGGATTAGCAACATGAGTGTATATCGGCCATGTGTGCGGCTATGGTTTGGTAAGACCACCAGTTAATAATATATGATGAAAGCAATAGTTTTAACACGAGTTCAAGTATTTTGCTTAAGATCATTGGAAATCCTATAATTACAATTGTATTTGCAAAATGTCTTCATTGGAATTAAAAGTTTTGTAAATGTTTAAAATAAGGTCAAGTTTAAATTGGTAAAAAATAATATTCGAACTTTGTTCTAATTAGTCTCCACTGTCCACAGGTTGTGACGTTGCAGGTCAGTATTTAGGACTTCTATGACGAGTGGTATCAGCCCATAAGCGTTAAAGATGCGCTAACCAAATAATAATTGACCAGAAATAAGTTATAAACCTACAGCGGTAAGTAGAACTAGCTATCTGAAGCTACTGCCCATAAAGATGAGATATATATGACCCTATCAAAACTTGTATAAAGACAGTGTATTTGTTGTGATTGACAATTCATATTGACATTGTTTTTTTTTTCTAGCCTTTAATGAGCTTTGAGAATGTGTTCAAACTAAAGGTAAACATTCCAGGCGAAAGAAAGAAAACAAACCAATGGAAAACTTGCGTGACCAAAGAATTGCTTGATCGCTCCCATTGTTGTTGTATTGTATCGACTGGACTCACCAGGGGATGGGCATAGTCATGACCTCATTAGTGGTTTAGTAGTTTTCTTGTACCGTGTGTATTGTGTTGGAGTGATTAGTTGTTATTGTTGTGTGCATTTGAACATTAAATATTAATTATGTGCCGTGCCACTATCGGACTTCCTTATGTCGTGATACTTTAGTATTCATTTTCGTTTATGTAGAAGCTTATCTAATTTCACATATTATTTACTTCATTTAATTATGTCATTTACTCTTTGGCTATCAGAGTCACCATTTCTCCAACAAAATATACAGTTTTATTCATGAGATTTAGCCTGTTCTTGGCAAAGTTTGTTCAAACGATTCATATGAAATTCGACATAGTGTTTCTTACAAAGCTTATATCATTTCACTCTCTCTCTCTCTCTCTCTCTCTCTCTCTCTCTCTCACACACACACTCTCTGTATTTCTGTCTGTGTTGTAAAAAGTGCGAACATGTTATTACTTCCACACCAATTCTTTGACCAAGAGGCGCGGTGGTTAAGTGGTAAAAGGCATGGTTTCCGAACCGAGGTCCGTAGCTTAAACCCTGGTGAAGACAGTAATTTTTAACTTAAAGAATTTTGATACCTCTGAGTCCACCCAGCTCTAATGGGTACATGACATTAGTGACATTAGTTGGGGAAAAGTAAAGGTGGTTGGTCGCTGACCGTGGACCACAGAAACATAATCTCCTTTACATCATCTGCCCTATAGATCGCAAGATCTGGATGGGGAACTTTACTTACTTTTTCATTCTTTGATCAAGTTGAAACTTAGCACAATTATTTATTGGCTCCAAGACTGTGCTCTGTACCAAGAGGCCCGTCTAAGACACTGGCCGCAAAACACCCCAATAGAAAGAAAACTATATGGAGAGCTCCCTGACTTGGAAACCACTGCGCAGTTCATCTCATATATTGGTGTAGTGATCTGAACCCTCCAACATAACAATGAGAACGAAGAAGAAGAAGAAGAATTTATTGGCTAAGGAATACATGAATGAAAAAAACTAAATTTACCAATTAGTAATTGCGGGTTTTTAACTATATTGTTTGATACCAACAAGGGATATTAATCCTCCATTATACAGAGATACGGTTAACTATATCTGGTTCTGTTCTCGTAAATAATTGTACAAATTATTTCTTTCACACCCCCATGTTAAGATTAAATTGAAACCTTGAACGATTCTTTAATTTACCTCACAAAACATGAATCAATTAAAACATTAACCAATTAGTCAATGAAGTATTGGTAATGAATTATTTCCTCTGAAATCGAAAAAGGGAAATAACTTCTACCTTCTTGAGTGATAAAGTTGTAAGTGCGAGTTTCTTCCCCTTTGATAAGCTTTCCTTTTTTTTTTTTTTAAAAAAAGTTTTAGTGGCTCCTTAGGAAACGAGGTGACGAAACAAACACGCGTCCTAGTTCAAACCTTCTGTTGAAAGGCAGGGGATGAAAGCAGGCAGGGCTTGAACTCTTGGCCACCATAATGAACGTTGGAAGCGCATACTATACGACCAAGTAGCCCTTCTAGTCATATAGTTAGTATACATTTAAATCCCATTAATGATTTCTTTAAAAATATATTGTTGGTAAAATTTTTTTTATTGATTCTTCAGAAATATTGAGAGCTTAGAAGATCAATTTGACGCAATACGCTGAGTTTTGATAAGTTACAGTTCAGGAAAAGATTTCTCCCGCAGTGCTCAATCAAAAAATAGATATGACACAATTCTTCGTAGTACCTCTCATCTCTGTACAGATCCGCTAACTTTCCGCTACTCCCCCCCCCCCTACTCTAACATAGATTTCTAATCTGAGAGGGGGGAAGGCACTTAGACAACACCCCTGTTTCCTCTGACTACCTACTGTGTCGGCAAGTGGAACCTTAGTATGATCATAACCTGGCAAATGGAAGTCTGCGTTATGAGCACGCTGCTGTATGGCAGTGAATCATGGACCACCTACGCAAAGCAAGAGCGAAGACTGAACTCATTCCATTTGCGATGCCTTCGTAGGATCTTGAAAAATCACATGGAAAGAAAAAGTGTGCAACACTGAGATCCTTGCACGAACAGGTATTCCCAGCATCTTTACAGCCCTCAGACAACGCCGCCTGCGCTGGCTTGGATATGTTCGCCGGATGGAGGACAATCGCATACCGAAAGTCATCCTCTACGGACAACTTGCGACTGGCTAAAAAAAAACTGGTCGCCCCCACCTCCGTTACATAGATGTTATAAAACGCGACCCCAAATCAGTGAACATCAATACTGACCAGTGGGAAGACATAGCTCTAGACCGCACCAGATGGAGAGAGACAGTGACCAAGAAGGCTATGGACAGCGAAAGAGCATGGGCCTCAGCTCTGGAAGAAAAGCGGACAACGCGGAAACTGGCCAGCTCCTCTACCACTGTAGCGAAGACCACCTTTACCTGCAATACACTTGGACGGGAGTGTCTCTCCAAAATAGGGCTCCACAGCCACACGAGGAAGTGTGCGAGATGAACCATAGTCGTTCTACGACTGAAGGAGGCCAATGAACCTGGCAAGTATGGTTTCCGGCTATTCACTGCGTTATTGTTACAACTTTATGAAACCTTCATCCAGTAACCTGGTTCCTGCAGAAACCTGGATCTAGGAACCTGGACAGCTGATCTCAAAAATGGTTCTAACGATTCTCCTAGAAATTTAACAGTTGATGTATATCGCTGAGAAAAGAATTAATTGCTCGTTAGAGAAAATTCTATTTTGAATGTTATAATCAAAGGAAAAAAAATGTAAATTTGGCTGGAGACTACATCTAGGTCTAGAGCCAAAATGCTGAATTAGCGTAATTATGCCATAACTGAGTAAATTTAAAGCTGCTTTAATTATATTGAAGCGCTGCTTATATTGTTTACGTAAATATAATATAGATTGGGAAGCGTGGTCGAGAGGCTAAGTACGGCTTGAGCTTGGCTTGCTTGTGTAGCGAGCGAACTTAGCTCGACCTTTCGATAGTTCTAGACGCCAGGTCAGGTTAGTGCACTGTCCAGCGTAAACAAGTGCGTAAGCAAGTTAATTTTAGAATAGCCAATTGTAGAAAGGGGTTAAAGAAAAAATTATACACTTCAGCTTCCAGAAGGTCAAAGTTACAAAAATAGTGATCCGAGAAACTTCTAGGTTCTAGAAAATACGATCTAGAAAAGTATAAATAAGAGGGAAAAGAGTTAGTCGGGGTCCTCGCATAGTAACGGTATTTATAGAGCGAAAGTATTCGCATAGTAGAAGTTTTATATAGCGATGGTCCATTGTTTAATCTTTATAAAGAAATAGTAGTAAAAGTTTGATGTTAAGAAGTTGTTTTACATAAGTGAAGTTTTATTTTATGTGGAAGTAAAGATTTAAGAATTGTTGTTCAAGAAAGTAGAAGGTGTATTAAAGTTGTTGTTGTAGAAATCACAGAGTTTCTTTTTCATTGAATTCAAGTTATCAAGTTCAATAATTATTGACAATCCTCGGCGTGTGACAAAGAGAAAAGAACGTCACAGCTTGGCTACCTAGAAGGGGGCTCGAGGTTCGACACCCGACTCGGGCAGAGTTGTGTTTACTGAGCGCCCAAAGGCAGCACGGGAAACCAACTCCTAGATACCCCCTCCCCCCCACTGGTCCACAAATGAGATTGGACCAAAGCGCTCTGAGCATGCTATAAGCATGAAAGTAGCGCTATATAAAAGCTATAATAATAATAATAATAATTGCATCTAGATTCTAAATCTAGAAGTAGATCTAGACTAGCTCTTAATAGTTCTAAATCAGAATTGTACCCAAGTGTCAGTATAATGAACATATACCAATAAATACTCGCACAAACCTATTTGCCTAGCTGGTTGAAGCAGAAAATTGTTGTTTTTTTTTCCGGCTGATGGTGTCACGTGTTTGATACTCCAATGGGGTCCATTCACCAAATGTAAATAAACAAATTTAGCCACGTCATAATATTGATAAAATAGTGAAAAATACGGATCACGTGACACCCTTACGGATTGCGTAATTTTTATAGAACATATAGAGAAAATGTTGTTTGTTTACGTTTGGTGAATGGACCCCATTGAACCAACATTTTTATTAATTAAAAAAAATGTTTTATTATATTTGAAGTTTAATGATGTAGGTATTGTCTTTAAAAAAAATATATTAAAAGCATGTCTTTCTTGTTAGCCTCTTGTAAGATCGTAAAAAAATATTATTATATTAGTATTGTTATAACTGAGCTGTAAGGGGGTCATTGTAACCTTACGGCTGGTCAACCGACACAGACGACTCAGGCCTGTGTACTGAGAAAAGGACTGGCGGATGTAAACATCCTGTGTGGAGGAAACCGGTTTTTTGTTTTGTGATCGGACTATGAAAGTTGGAAAAAGACTAGATTGATTTCTTTTAATAAGTGATTCTATTCAGACATACGGATGTGTACAGTATTTAACTATTTTTATTTATCATTTATTACACTCATTAAATCATCTCGTTTATTAGAACCCAAGTTGTCTGGTTCTTGAATTAGCAATATTGTTGTGTTCAAGGGTTCGTAGAGAAACGTTACAGTATTATTATATTTGCATGTCTCTTTACTTCACTATTCACAACCGAATTGAGAACCATAGAACCTTCAAGACTTCAAGTCATCACATTGGAATAAAGGCTCTCAACCAGAACTAACACAACTTCAAAAAAAATGGGAGTGTTCAGTAATGGTTGAAAAACAGAGGAACAAAAAAATCGACCAATGCATTTAGTTTATTTAAGTTAGTGCTTGTGTGCATGCGCTGACTGAAGTATGTGAAGTGTGTCTTTAAAGGGTGTTTCAATAGCATGCCTATACATTCTCAACCCATCTCTCTCCCTCCCATAACCCTAACTTCTATTTTACCTAATGGAATAACAACAGGTGATAACAGACGATATTGAGGCGTAGGGGGTGGGGAGAGAGAACTCGGCCAAGAGGTGTCAGTGTGTCAAGTTTGTTTTCAAATTATATTTACCTCTTTAAAAAAAATGTTAAAAAAAACACAATATTTTTCTACAAAATACTTGAAAATAAAAAAAACCTGGCCAGCAAGCTAAGAGTCATGACCCAATTCAATTACAAATATTACTCAACAATTGATGGATGAACAATTTTAGAAGTATTACTGTAATATTATAGGCTATAAAGGTCTCTATTTCACCAATCAAAATGTCAGATATCCTAGATTTATCATACAAATCTCAATTGTAAGTGTATCTAATTATTTTTATTTTTTAGAGTAAATGTGAAGAATCACCAAATACAATATTCAAGTTGGTGAGTACAAGACAGTTCCTTGCCAGTGGCGTAGCTAGGGTTGGGGGAGGAGGGGGAGATTTGAAAATACCCGCGGTTTTTCGCATTAAATATTAGGTATTACGCAAAATGCTGGGGCCCCTAAAGAGGTCAACCCCCCCCCGGCCCCAAAACGCTGAAAAATTTCTAGCTACGCCCCTGTTCCTTGCCAACTGTTGTGTTTTTCGGTAGTTAAATTTTTTTGTATCATTCCACTCTAGGTTCAGATGAAAGTATCCCCCCCCCCCCTTTTCAGGTTGGTGGGGGGTATCTGGTAAGGCTAAATACGGTTAGCTAAAGAATGTTACTCTTCAAATACTAAATTTATTTGTTAGAATACATTATAATCTTTTATTATCATCTTTACAAAATTTGGGCGACATAAGCCTCAATTCAGATATTATGAACTACGTTTGAAATGATCTACATCTTTACGTAAGTCTATCAACTAATTCTAAAGTAAGATAAGCTAAGATAAGCAAAGAAGTCTTCTATAGAAGATAAAGCAGGCAATGAAAGGGATTGGAGAGGGGGCAAAGGCCGCCCTGGCGATGTTCTGCCAATGCCGACATTAAAAGTCCACCTTAAGCATAGATTTGAACTATAAATCCCTTGGTTTATAACAAGCATCCACTACGCCCTGATTAGTTTCTAAGGTATATAGGTCAGTGCTTCAGCAAATTTTTCAAACTTTTTTGTCCTGGATGTTCTTCTTAAAAAAAAACAAAAAAAAAAAAAAAAAGAAAAACTCTGGACATTTTATTCATTCAGCTATATAGTATGTTTCATAATGGAAAACTATATTTAGAAACATAAACTAACTTTAACTCACGAATAACAAACGAATATTCACATTTGACTAGAGTAACACCTTTATTTAGTAAAGTCACTTAATCTAGAAAGCCTTCAGGATAGAAGACTCAGGATTAACATAGCAATTATACATAAAACACTGAACCATAATCTCCAAATACAAAAACAAAACTTAATAAAATACTCAGAAAGACACAAAGATAAAAGCACACTCCTCATCCCATTTACTAGGACAAATCAGTACAAATGCTCTTTCTTCCCTAGAGCCATTAGAGCATGGAATGGGTTGCCATAGCTGGCCAGGAAAATCAGTGACTTGGCAGAATTTATTGGTTAATATGCATGACTGAATGCATGACACGTAGGATAACCATCTTTTTTTTAAAGTAACGTCTGTATTATATAAGATAAGAAGATAAGATAATAGGATAGGTTACTAGATAGGGATGGTAAACGTCTGGAATCTATAACAGTGAGTCTACTATTTAAAAAAAAGCAACACATAAGGTAGGTGATGGGTGTGGCACACAGTTACAGGTGTCTATAAACTTACCATCTTCGGTGACCTCATCATCAAACAGACCCTCCGCCACGAGGTAGGCCTCCAGTTCCTTGTGAAATAATCTGATCACACTGCCGCCCTGGTGGAGACGTTTGCAAACTCATTAAAACAGAGTTATTTCACTTACCATACAAGTCTCTTAAAGTAACCATTAGCTAATCTACCTTTTTTTTTTAATTACGTAGCATCCTATCTGATAAACAAAAACAATATAAATTGGTCATTATTAAATAAAAGGGAAATGTGTTTCTAGATAAGTCAAAGTAAATGTACATAAGTTGCAAAATTATCTCTATTTGTCTTCCTATAAATGCAGCATGTATTCGTGATATTACAATTTTTTTACTTCTATACTTTTTGTATTGTGTTTCATTAAAGGTTAGTTTTTATAAAGTAAATCTACTAACTGAGTTATAAATAAAAAAATATTACAATAGTTTTTGCATGTAAGCAAACTAGCTCTTACATGTAAATATAAACATTCTTTGTTAGTACATTCCAGAGAGACAACAACGTGAAAACGATATATGAATATATAAATATGCAAAAAAAAACGTAATATATAATTATAAATGCTTATAGATATCTGGAACAATTCTGCAGGATCATGAAACGATGGTACATGAACACAGATATACATTTTGTTCAGTATATATTAAACATTTAGGTATATTTGTACAATTTCAAGAACAAAGGAATAGCAGTTTTAATGTGACATAAAAAGGAAACATTTTTTGATTACGTAATTTTATGCGTTGTAAGCAGTACCCTGGCACTCGAGAAGCAGGATGATGGGCTAACATAACAAGCTGGGTATATGATTATATATATATATATATATATATACGTAATACCAATTTATAATAGTGTATATATATTTATATATGTATATATAGTTTAATATATTTGATATGATACAAGAAAAGGAAAAGAACATACATTTACAGGATGACGCAAGAAAGTGCGATATCTTTAAACATATCGGTTTTTTTTATTTTAAGTGTGCATAAGCCTTCATAAGCTTGTCATTTTATATAGCAGTTAAATTGCTCTAATCTGCCCACAGGTTGTGACGTTGCCAAGCCAGTTTCACGTGGTAACGATCTATTGGTCTAAACTACCCACATGTTGAGACGTTGTAGGCCAGTTTGACGTGGTAACGATCTATTGGTCTAAACTACCCACATGTTGTGACGTTGTAGGCCAGTTTGACGTGGCAACGATCTATTGGTCTAAACTGCCCACATGTTGTGACGTTGTAGGCCAGTTTGACGTGGCAATCTATTGGTCTAAACTACCCACATGCTGTGACGCTGTAGGCTAGTTTGACGTGGCAACAATTTATTGGTCTAAACTAGCCACATGTTGCAGGCTAGTGTTCAGGCCTTCTATTACGAAGGGTCATGGTTGAATAGAATAAGGTCAAATAAATAATCTAACACACAGATCTAGGTTAAAACAAACAAGGTAAAACCTAGGCCTAGTATGACTAAGATAACGTAAAAAATATGTAGTAGGCTACACAGGTTAGTACTTGGATAAGTAATTGGTATTTGGCAACAAAAAAAAGTACTACATCTACAGTGAGAGGTGCTAGTAGTTTATTAACTGTACTGAGGAGTTAATAGGATTAGTGGGGTAACAAACTTAAGTGGGTTAGAAAAAAAATACAAGCATCAAAAGAAAAAGCTAATAAGAAAAAAAAACCTAGCTGGCCTAATTTAAAAAAAAACACAACTAAAACCAAGAAACAGATGACCTAATTCTAATCAGAAGGAAAATAAAATTAAGAAAAATAAAATAAAACACAAATGTCTCTCATATGTTAAACTTCAAAAGATTGGGTAGGTTATACAAGGCCGGCCTTAGCTAGGCGTGAGGCATGGGACGTGTAAATACTGCGCAGTTCTTTACTGTGGCGGTTTATTGTAACTCTACAGTTCGAGACTTTTCCATGAGCTTGGTCCTGACTTTAAATTTATTTAATCTTTCTGACATTCCTTGAAAATTTAACAAAACGTAGTCGAATAGTATTGAGAAGAAGATATATTTCCAGTGTTAAAGTGCGATTACATATATATGATTTATAAGATCTTTTATATATCCTATTTGTGATATTATTTACTTTTCGCTACTTGCACAGATTTAATGAAAGATTAAATGGGTGGCAAAGCGCAGGTTTTGTGATCCTAAATTGGTATCGAAGTAGACAGACAACTTAAAAGTCCTCATCTGCTTTGTGCGTCTTACAACTAGACCTAGCTCAAAATTATGAAAAACTAGTAGTTAATCCTGTGTACTCCCAGGGGAGCATAGGGCCGCAACCACACCTTTCCACCGAACTCGGTTCTGAGCAGCTTTCTTCATCTGCTCCCATGTCATTCCAGTACCCTCAGCTTCACTGATGACTGACCTCTTCCAGGTTTGCTTGGGTCTGCCCACTTTCCTCTTTCCTTGTGGATTCCAGTCAAGAGCCTGCCTTGCAACATTGGTAGCTGGTTTTCGCAGGGTGTGTCCTATCCAGCTCCATTTTCGTTTGGTAATGTCTTGTGCTATGGTCTTTTGTCTCGTTTTTTTTTCCACAAATCAGTAGTGGTTATCTTTTCTGGCCACCTAATTCCTAATATCCGGCGTAGGCATCTGTTAACAAAAGTTTGGAGCTTTTCCATATTTCTTTTAGTGACTCTCCAAGTTTCTGAACCGTAAAGGAGAACAGACTTAACGTTAATATTATAGATTCTTATCTTGTTATGTAGAGATACTGCCTTGGAGCGCCAGATTGATTGAAGAGTTGAGAAGGCAAACCTAGCTTTATTTATTCGAATTAGTATATCATCATCAGCTCCACCGTCTTTGCTAACTCTGCTTCCGAGATAGGTGAAGTGGTATGTATCAAGGATGTTTTCTCCCTGTAGCATGATTGGGTTCTCTTGTCTATTGTTGATCCTCATAACTTCTGTTTTCTTTTTATTGATGAGAAGTCCAGTCTTTTTTGCTATTTCTGAGAGTCTGGTGAGTTTGGTCTGAGCATTTTGTTGCGTATGGGAGAGGAGGCAGATGTCATCGGCGAAATCCAGGTCTTCTAAATGCTGTGTTAGTGTCCACTGTATGCCGCTTTTATTATTTAAGACTGTCTGCCTCATGACCCAATCAATCACCAGTAAAAAATATCAAGGGCGAAAGCAAACATCCCTGCCTTACTCCTGTTTTTACTTGAAAAGTGTTGGTCAGCTTACCATTGTGTATTACTTGACAAGATGAGTCATCGTATAACTGTTTAATGATATAGCACTACTGTAATATACGTTTGTTTAAGCATAGTTGGACGAAACGAGAATTGCTGGAAACAATTATGTTATGAGAAATAGGAAATAGATAAGTATTTAGAGACTTTGAGCGATTCTTTTCTTTTCCTTCATTTTGTTTTTGATTTCATACATATGATCACCATATACAGATAGTTAAAAAAAAAAGTAAAGTTCCACTTTCAGACCTTGTGGTCTATAGATCATTTGATTCTTCGGCCAACAGTCAACGAGGGTGTCATGTGGCCAGCACAACGACCAACCGCCTTTTCTTTTCCCCAACTAATGTTAGGTACCCATTGGAGCTGGGTGGACTGAGGGGCTCCCAAGGATCCCGCAATTAAGAATCCAAGGATTCGAACCCGGGACCCCCGGTTCAGGGGCCAGCCGCTCTACCGCTCAGCCACCTCGCATCCATGTACAGATAGAGAATCTCCTATAGTGTTGACTTTCTATTTATATTAGTCTTATTTGGTGCAGTTTACAACTATTTTTACCAATTTGACTTGGTTTTAAAAAGGTAAGATACTCTTGATATATTTTTGGTAAATAGATATCTAGTTAAATGAAGATTAATTTAAAATGGGCTCATTCCTGAGAGATGTAACGATTGTATTTTATGTAGCCCACATTGTAACTTTTTAATTTCGATAAAAGGATGGTCATCGAGTTAGAGACTTACGTGAACATCTAGGTCCAAATAGTCAGAGAAAGTAAACTTCGTTATTTAAGTGGTCATTCATTTAGAAACTTATAGTAATCCTCGGAGTCCGATTTGTTGTTATTCAGTAAAAGACACAGTAAACCTTACATAGAGGTCAGTATGAGACTTACAGTAAGCCTCAAGGTCCAAGTGGCCATTTAGTATGAGACTTGAGACTTACAGTAAACCCCATGTTACGATAGGTCATTCCATAATAGACACTTTAAGTAAACCATGAGT
This sequence comes from Biomphalaria straminea, assembly GCA_021533235.1. Lineage (NCBI taxonomy): Eukaryota > Metazoa > Mollusca > Gastropoda > Planorbidae > Biomphalaria > Biomphalaria straminea. The sequence goes on from JADKLZ010000167.1 coordinate 25,616,561, forward strand.
TACGAGTGGTCATTCTGTAAGAGACTTAAAGTAAACTTCGAGATCCAAGTGGTAAGGTAATGATGTAACCTCAAGCTACGAATGGTCAGCTTGAGACTCACTGTAAACCTCGAGTGGTCATTCACTTTGAGACTTACAATAAACCTTAAGGTCCTAGTGGACAGTTATAGACTTCCATTAAACCTTAAGATCGTATGGTGATTAAAAAAAAAATCAAGTAAACTACAATCTTCAAACGGTCATTCAGTTATACCCAAAGACTTATTATAAGCCTCGAGGTCGCAGTGAACAATTACAATACATGTACAGTTAGCCTTATACCAATAATACATGAAGTGGTTAATGTTAGACACAGATACAGATTCAGAGATATATATAAACACAAAGTTCAGATATAGATATATATGTATGTGTGTAGTACGAGCCACTACCTTGATGTATTTTGGAATTACTGAAATGCCTCTCTGAAATAGAACGACGCATTGGTCAAACAAAACTCTAAACAAAAAATAAAGTGGCCAAAATTAATCAAATTATAAAAAAAAAACTAGAAGCTGTTAAACAAAAAACCAAGCTGTCAAAACAAAACATTATATTAAGAAATAAATGGCCAAATTAAAAGCAAATGGTCAAAACAAATGATTTAACTACAAATAATGGAGCGATGTTAAAATTTTAAAAATATATCAAGGAATGAATTTGAAATGTTAGCACAAAAAAAATTAATGTCAAACAAAAATTCAGTCAACAAGCATGTAGAGCTTAGGTCCACATTTTCACGGCTAGACTTTAATAAATATTTATAATGTTGATGAACTATATAGTATACCTACATTGCTGTAAAAATAATTATAGGCATACAAAAAAATTCGAAACTAACAATTGTGCTGATTAGGGAGTTGATAATCAAATCATTAAAGAATTTATTGTAAAATTTTTGAGGACCTAATTATTAAATCTGTCAACAAAACTTTAAGGACAAAAATATCAAATCTTTTTTTTTATTTAAATATCAAATCTTTTGAGACATAATCATTATTTTTTTCTATATTTAATCATCAAATCATAATATTAATGTAAAAATAATATATATTTACCATCAATATGGACTGAGATTCATGTTTTTTATAGAATGCCATGAACCCTAAACACCATTGCGTGAACTTTAATGTGGCACTATATATTTCCTTAGCCATAGTACCAGATATATTTTAATTTCAATTGTAAGAGAGAAGAAATCATGTTTCTGGATTTCAACTCTTAAGCTTACGGGTATACTTTGAAACTAGTACGAGCTTTATATTAAAGGTCAAAATAACGAAAATTGCGATGTAGTCGTGAAAATTAGTTCTAGTTGAGACTTATCGAACTCTAAATTTATAACATTTTTTTTGACATAAAACGAAGTGCAATTTACTTGGTAAAGAAACACTACACCACAAAAAAAAAGCCATTTGTTAAAATAAAATATATAGATTCTAATCTTATGCTACGTTAAAGGACAATCTATATGGTATAAAACAACCTTAAGTATCTTCCATTAGTTGAAAGAATATTAGTTTAGGTTTAGCTTCTTAGTCTTAGGATAGTTATCAAATCAGTTATAAGGCAAACATTATAATTATTTTAATTCTTATTAGTATCACACGATTCATTGGTTAGACATAGGAATTATTTTTAAAAGACAGTTATTGTATTGATGAAATCGACGCCTTGTATAGGGGAATGCCGCTTAGATAACTGTCGACAGTATGGCTCACACCTGAAGTAGGTTATTATCGTCATATGTCAGTGTCTATTGTAAAATTGTCTCTCTCGTTTTTACATGGAAGGCTTTACGCTGTACTATGGTATTAGTGTGTAATTGTAATACAACTTATTATGTTCACAAAAAAAGTCGCTAAAATCTGCATACCGAAGCAAAAATCAAATGCACACAATGGCGTGTATAATCTTGTATTATAATATCCAATTTTAAATTTGGGAGACTAAAATAATATTTTTTCTTACAAGTCAATGAAAAATAAAAAATTTGGCAGAGGAAACACTCCCCCCCCCCCCCCATATGTTGCTCTCTTAACGATTCAAACTATTAACCCTGTCGTCGACGTTTTTTTAACCAAAAAATAAAAAAAAACAAAACGTTAAAAACATGTTCCATTATCACGTAAAGTGAGCCGTAATTATCTTTTGTTACTCAATGTGATGAAAACATTATCTTTTTGACAAGAGTTTTCATATTTTTGGGGGGATTAATTAAAACATTCATAGCTACGATTATCATTTGGATAATGTAGCATTCTGAACATGCCGGTGAACACACATCTCCACTCAATTGGATAATTAAATTTTTTTTTTAATATTATTTTTTTTCTTATTGTATCATTTTTGTAAATAATTTTCTTTGTAAAGATGTTTTTTTAAAAAAATCTTATTCTTAATTTGGTTTGGCTAACAGAAGTAGAGCGGAATTTTAATACATCGATTTTGTTAAATACAAAGTAGTATTACTTGGAAGCTAAAATAAACAGATTTTGACATTTCTTTGTGGTCAATGTTTTCAAAGTGTCAACTCAGTCAGTCTTCAGAACGATAGTCTACTTGCAGATCTGCCTGTATCAGTTGTCATATCGCTAAATGCACTTAAAACTTTACACATAGAAAGCTTTAATGAATGATTAAATACTATAAGCAAATATGTTTACATTGTATTTGTTAATCCATACAAAATAATAAAAATAAGAGATCTACTAAAATCGACACAGACCCGCCGCCACAGAGGGGGAGGGAAAAACAGGCTGTTAGTCCTGAAAACTACTAGGATGGGGGCCCTCCACGCTAGTTGTATTTATCTTTGAATTTTTTTTTGGGGGGAATGTGGGAGGAGCAATGCAGAGGGGCATATACGTAACCAGGTGTCTGGGTGTTGTAGTTAGTCGTTGACTTATTGCATTGCGCTTCTGGTAGACAAAATATCGCCGTAGGCGTATTATATCGTAACTAATAAAACTTAAAACTACTTGAATAACCTCCTTGTGAACAATTCTAAATATAGCTTTTATTTTAATATAGGCAAAATCAACTTGATATGAAATATATTAAGTGTAGTAGACTTATGTAATAATATTAATTAGTAATTTGATCAGAATCTAGCTGAATACAGTAACACTTGCATTCGCACTCACGTTCTGGAGTCGTCTCTCCTAAGACGTCTGACGATAATGCCACCTATGTTGCATCATTCATCACAATGGACCTCATTCACCAATCGTAAATAAACATATTAAGCCACGTCATAATATTGATAAAACAATGAAAAATTCGTATCACGTGACAGCCTTATGGATTTCCTAATTTGTATAGAAGATATATAGAATCACGTGGCTAAATGTTTTTTGTTTACGATTGGTGAATGAGGTAGAACCAAACCTCTCTAACCTCTTCCCACCCTCACCAAAGAAACACACACACACACACACACGCGCGATAACAGAATGGGGCCCTAAAATGTTTCTGGCGGCGGAACTGATCGACATAGTCTGTAATATCGTCACCTTAAAACCTTCTTATAACCCGAAGCAAGAGCAACTAAATACATTGAGACGACATAATGAATGACGTAACACATTGACAGTAAACACACAGTATAGTGACATGGAGACTAGCTCGAAGCCAACACGATGACGTTGACAGGGGCTGCTGGGAAGGATCGTGTTAAGCGAGTCTAAAAAAAAAAAAAGAAAAGGATAGCACTGACCTTGACAAAGAGCTCCAACTCTGGGTTCTCCTTGCAGAATCGAACCAAAGTGAACCCTGACCTCTCGACCCCCAGGTTCAGCTCAGATCTTTAATAAAGTAGTATAGTTCAAGTTACACAAATATGTCAATCATAATTAGAAACTTCCTCAAACTGTAAATTTATACAGGTGTAGTTAAATAGTTTCATTAACAATTTTTGTAATATTAACGGACCAAATAGGATAATAATAATAATAAAAATAATTATAGTACAGTTCGTCTGATGAGGCTCAGTTTTTTTTTCTGTAAAGAGCCTTTACTGAAACTCTCTATGGCTTTCACCTGGTTGAACAACAGGGCCAGATTACTGCTTGCAGTCTTAAAATAATATTGTTGATAAAGACTATGTTGTAAACAAACGTGAAGATTTCTCTAAAGGCATCGTTTTCTTGTAAATGTGAATAAAAGTTTCCCTGCTGTAGTTGTTGATGTTTACTAGAGCTGTTCTAAGTTGCCTTATATAAGAAGTTAAAGGAATGTTTCGGGCATACTCCATGTTTGGTATTTGTTATTATTTCGTTTCGATTTAAAATGTTTACTTTTCATTGTAATCATTACTCTCAAAACTTACTTTTTTTTTCCAGATGTATTTTACATTTTGTTGAATTACTTTTTTTGTATAATAAGATTTTCAAGCTATAAGCATACTCAGTGCTCTATGATCCAAGCTATAAGCATAATCAATGCTCTATGATCCAATGTTTAATGAAGACCGCATGGGAATGGGGGAGGAGGTTTCCGTGATGCCTTTAGACAAATAGATAGATAGATAGACGGATGGACGGACGGATGGACAGACAGACAGATAGAAGGTTAGAAAGATTTTTATGAAGACCGCGTGGAAACGGGGGAGAAGGTTTCTACGCTGCCTTTTACTGCTGCTCGATTTGGGATTCGAACTACACTCTGCAAAGTAGCCAAACTAGTTTTTGTCACTCAGCCTCACATCCTTGTATCTGATAATTCCACTCACCCAAATGTAAAATGGTCGACCTGGAAGCCGGCACTGGCGTGGAAGAAGTGACCAGGTGACTTAATGCTTTCAAAGATAATCTGATCGTAGATTTGAACCTGAGAAAAATGGTATATATATATATATATATATAGTTAGTTTGATAGATAAAACGAAAAGAATAAAAGAAAGACAGGCAAACAGACAGACAGACTAACAGACAAATAGACAGGGCCTACATATATATATATATGTGGAGAGAGAGAGAGAGAGAGAGAGATAGATAGATAAATAGACAGAAGGACGGACAGACAGACATGTAGACAGACAGACAGGTAAACATATATATATATAATAGATAGATAGATAGATAGATAAACAGATGGAAAGTTAGATAGATAGATAGATAGATAGATAGATAGATAG
>JADKLZ010000167.1:25654437-25666818 GCA_021533235.1 Biomphalaria straminea
TATATATATATATATATATATATATATATATATATATATATATATACCGGTCATATGTTACCCGCGACCCGCGGGACTTAATTTGCGTATCACTGTCATGTAGTCATTCGGTTTTGAGTGTTTATCATAAAGAACCGATATCTTTCATTTATTTTTCAGTAATTGATAATTGCAATTAAAATGTTGTTTTTTTTTAAAAGTATAAGATTAAATTGGTCATTAGACCTAGACAGAGTTTTTATTTAAGATGTATTTATTAAAGCATGTATTTATTTTTTATTTTTTAGGAAACCTCAGCTTGTTTAACTTTGGACATCAGTTGTCGATCTGTTTACATCCTAGGGATTTTTGGGCTTTTGCCTCTTTTTTTGAGCTAACATTTATATACATATATATATATATATATATCTTTTTATGCAAATATTTTGTACTACACTTAAATTCTAAACTAAATTATGTCTAGAGAGAGGACATTGTTCTCTTGAAATACTGCAATGTAGTCATGGCCATCACGTTTTCCATATTGAGCCTGTCTTACATACTAATTCAAATACTTTTTTAAAAAATTGCAAAGAATCAAAAAAAATCATAAAAAGATATTTCTGATTAAATGATGGCTTATTATTTTTATTATTATTTTTATTATTTTTATTTTTTTTTAGAGGAAACCTCAGAATTTTCGCCATTCCAATCTGGCTTTATCATCACAGGAATCCTTGGGCCTCTGGGCCTCTTTTCTTTGCCTCTTTTTGGGCTTTGTATGCCTCTTTTATGGGCCATGTTGCCTCTTTTGTAGGCCTTTTTTTTATATATAAATATTTTGTTTAAGATTCAAAGATTCACATGTATATGATTCATAGGTATTAATCCATAAACAATTGATAAATTGCAATCATAATAATAGTAATAGCAATATTATTTAATAGCAAAGACATACCGATTAACCATTAAAATGTCCCTGGAATACTGCAAGCAAAAACATTTTTTTAATTAAATTTATTTATTTTATACATGTAAAAAATAAAAAGGTGTTGCGTTAAAAGAATTTATCTAATAATTTTATTATTCATGTACTTAGTGATTTAATTTTAGGTTTTAGCAACATGAATAAAAAAAATTTTTTCATTTGAATTTTAAGTTCAATGGATATCCATTAAAGTTATAAAATAATTACAGAAATAATTTTTAACTGTTAGCCACAACATTGTATAAACATTATACCTAGCTATCTATAACTATGCACCTGGCTGCATGCGGCGTCGGAACGAGACAGCTGGAGGTCACTCACAAAGGCCGCGGGATACACATTTGAGACCAAAAGAAAATCTGCCGCCGAGGACAAACGCAGACGACGAAAAGAAAATCTAAACCGACCACCTGCGGACAATGGTTTTGCTTGCCCTGGATGTGGCAAAATATGTAGGTCACAGCTGGGACTGCACAGCCACGGGAAACACTGTATTCCTCATTAATCTTCGGACTCGAAGACAAGCCTATTATTATAACTATGACGAAAGGAGTACTTACATCCTACCCGCTTCTCCTATATTAATCTAAAGGGGCATGAATGATTTTAATTAATTCTTTTTGTTTTCGTGATTTCATGACCTAAGGCAGTGGTCGGCATACCGCGGCTCGCGAGCCGCATGCGGCTCTTTGGATGTGAAGTTGCGGCTCTTTAGTTCCATACGCAAATATTATTTATCTTATAGAAAAGAAATAAAAAATTGGAAAAGTTCGAATTGTTAAATTTGGACTAGGCACCGAAAAATCTCTCAGCCACTTGTACTCTTTTTTCACCACACCCCTTCTCCATTACACGCGTTGTCACTGTTGTCAGCCCATCTGAAACTCTCGGTAGTTTCGGATGTTTCTCTGGCCAGGGCCAGTAACGCTTTTGGGTGCCTACATGCGAGAGTTTGGAAGAACAAATCCCTTCGCCTACCTACAAAAATAAATGTCTACCAGGCGGTGGTTCTCTCAACCCTCCTATATGGCTCTGAGACATGGACACTATATAGAAAACAGCTAAGACTCCTTGAGCGCTTTCACCAAAGATGCTTGCGCTCCATCATGGACATACGATGGCAAGACCGCACTACAAACAGCGATGTCCTTGCGAACGCCGGTATGGACAGTATAGAGGGACTTCTTATGGTCCGACAGCTACGCTGGGCAGGGCACGTATCCCGTATGGGAGACGAACGTATGCCAAAGGCAGTCTTTTTTTTGGTGAGCTAAAAGGTGGTCGACGTAACAGAGGCGCCCCACGGAAACGCTTCAAAGACCAGCTTAGGCGTCAACTTTCCTTGGCTGACATAGAAGAGAGCACCTGGCTGCATGCGGCGTCGGAACGAGACAGCTGGAGGTCACTCACAATGGCCGCGGGATACACATTTGAGACCAAAAGAAAATCTGCCGCCGAGGACAAACGCAGACGACGAAAAGAAAATCTAAACCGACCACCTGCGGACAATGGTTTTGCTTGCCCTGGATGTGGCAAAATATGTAGATCACAGCTGGGACTGCACAGCCACGGGAAACACTGTATTCCTCACTAATCTTTGGACTCGAAGACAAGCCTATTATTATTAAGTAGGTTTTAATTCGCTTTCGACGCAAGACGAATTGGCATCTTCAGCACTCGCTTTGGCTGGGAATGGACGTATCAGTGGCGTAGCGTAGGAAGGGGGAGGGGGGAGGTTTTCAAAATCCCCCCCGGGCCCCCACGTAGGGGGGGGGGGCCCAAATGGGTGTTTGTAAATACATAAATTAATATATTTGATTGACAAATAGTGTCAACGGGTGTCTTTTTTTTTCAACATTTATGGATTATATTTATAACAGACTAAATCTAGACCTAGGTCTATCAGTATGTTGACTTTGTTGCATTTTTTAAATATTTTTTTTTCCACAGAGATCAAAGTTGGTTGTTTTTTTAAGTTAATTTTACATTTTAAAATACAAATCTTTAATAGATTTCTTGCCGATTAAAGAGATCAAATATGTGCTTGCAGCGAAAACCAAGTGTTTTACTTTCTTTGCTGCCACGAATAAAACTGTATGATATACAGCAGAAGGGGCCTTCGGGGGAGGCAAGTGGGGGCCCCGCGATCGGAGATTTTATTGTAACAAACTTGATCACTACACATTTTCCTAATAGATTAGACGTGGATGTTTGAATACAAAATAAACTCTTTGGATTGAATACTTCCGTCTAAGTGTTTTATATGCTTCTGTGCATAGACATCGTGAGGCCATGGGAGTATTTTACTTTTAAAATTTTTAAACTTCAAAGAAAATCTTTTATGCAGAACAATAATGATGAAGTATATACAAAAGTAGGCAAACAGTACCTAAGTAATATTCTGTTTTGTAACAAAAATAAGGCCCACAGTGTTAAAAGTGGACATACTGAATTGTTATTGTTGGAGGCCCATGACAGCGATAGAGACGGATTAGCCCGTTAGCGTGATGTGGTACGGTATACCGTAAATGTACAGTTCTACCCTGTAGTATATAAATATTTATTGAAGACAATCCTGTTGTTGTTGTTTTTTTCATTAACTATATACAATCTTGTGACATGACTTAAATAACATCCTCTTCTTCGTTCTGATATTGAGTTCAGACAATTAGTTTTGTATCTTACATGAGCTGTATAGAGTTTTCTAGATCAGGCAGAGCTCCATTTAGTTTGTTTTCTATGAGGTGTCTTTGGGCCATTATCTTCTTCTGGATAAAGTATGTAGCTATCAAGGACTTTCTCGGCATGCATAATGGGACAATGTTCCCTAGCTTATGCCCATGTTCCCAAACATGTAATAATCGCTAGTTTTATATAATCATTTCAATTAAAGCTTATATCGACTCAATCTGTCTGTCCGTCTGTCTGTCTGTCTGTCTGGTACAATTTATGAATACGCTATTTTTCTTACATGCATTCTTGGATCAAGTTGAAACTTTGCAAAATATTTTATTGTTGCTTACAAAACAAGAATAATATTTTTAAATTAATCAATTATTTGAATTATTATTGGTAATAATTTTATTTTCATTGGCATTGAAAAAGGAAAATAATTGCTACTTAATGAGAGATGTGGCTGTTTATGGAGATATTCCCCTGATCACGTTTTGTACACGTTTGTTTGTCTACTTTCCATTCTAGGATCGCGTTGAAATTGTTCACAATAATTTAAAGTTGATGACATTACATGAATCAATTAAAAAAATAATAAATTAGTTAATCAATCAGTGGTAAATTTTGGTTCATAAAGAAAAAGGGAGCTTATTCCTGCAGTATTGAGATGCATGACTGTGATTTTGCTTTTCTTTTTATTAGATATGATTTCCGTTTTGTTAATGTTTATTATGGCTTGTCCCACAACATAAAAACAAACGTTGTTAACATTAGATTGTCTATTATAAAGGTGACGGGCTCTGGTCATAAAGAGAACTGTAGTAGTAAAGAACTGGTTTCTTTATTTGTTTTATGGTTGAAGTGTCAAGAGGGATAATAATTGAAGTTACTTTAAATGTCAAGAAAAGTTAGTCCCTTTAGTTTATTATTTAAGTCTTTATTGACTGTGTTCAAGTTCCACTTTCTCTGAAGTCTTTGTGCTGACCAGTGTACCTTATTTTAAACTATGCAATATTGATTTAATTCTTTTTGTTGTAGTTGTGCTCTGACCTTGTTACTCAAGAGATGTGTGCCACTGAAATAGAAATGTGTAGTTTTTTTTTTTTCTATAACGAGCAAAGTAGAATTTATTAATTTCTGTTATTAATTAGTTGGTTTCTGTAAATCTATCTACTTAATCTCTAGTTTGAAAAATATCCTCTCCTGAATAATTATCTTTAAAACACTGCACTCGTTCTGAATCTTTGGAATGGAAGACATTACCATTAATTGATCAATTAATACTCTAAATACTCTAAATAACAGTTTAGGGTTAAGTGGCATTTAACTCTTTCTCTCCGAACTGATGATACCAACGTTGATTTCACCAGAATGTGGTAAATAATTAAGAAGAGAAAGAGTTAAAAGGCAAACTTTTGTTTTGACACGAGACTGTAGTGTCCCTCAGTGATGACGGTCATTTGAATTTTATTTTTTTTAAATTTTATTTTCTTGACTTGTAAAGATAAGGCTTTTATTTCCTTATATTAATTTGTGATTTTTTTACATAAACTCCCTCCCATAGGGCCGGTCTTAGGCCACTGAAACCTATGCGGCCGCAGTGGGCCCCGCACTATCATAGGCCCCGCACTTTCGTAGGTGAAAATTATTAATTAAAAATTAAATAAACCATTTTAACTTATTATTAAAGGGTTTCTGGAATTAATTCTCTTGAAACTATAAAATCTTTAAAAAAGTCATGAATATCTCCTGAAATTATTAATTTCTTCTGATAAACTGATACAAATGTCATTAAAACAGACAAAATTGACATTTAATTTTATTTAATATGGAAAACGCCAATCCGACTCGCGATAAAAAAAAAATACGGCAATGTCAGCTTTCATTTAATGAAATGTAATAGTAAGCCGAATTTTAACAAAACAAGAAGTTTAAATACCTAATTTACTTTAATAGTCACTGACATACAAGTATAAATCTAAGTCTATCTTGACCTTTTAGAAAACAAAAGCGATATTTTGCTAGGCGATAGTAAATGTAAAAGGAAGTTCTCAATGTTTATCGGCTTTTAGTTCTACTGTAGTTAGCTCGTAAAGCTAATTTGTCAGTGATTTTGTAATTTATAAAGTATAATTAAAAGGCAAAGACAAACTTATTTTCTAATACAAAATCTTGAATTTCACTTATTATGCTTATCACAACCCAAATTAGGCCCCGCGCAATCCTTTTGCATAGGGCCCCGCAACCTGTAGGACCGACCCTGGCTTCTTATTATATGTTCAATTAACTGCGTCCATTTTTAGAAGGTTTCAGTAAGTTATATATATCTAAATGCTGAGACGTAAAGTACACGAGACCTCAGAATGGTGGGATGGATGATAGTTAATTGTCAAGATAATATAGTATGGGACCGCTAAGTATATAGTTTGTCCATCGTGGTTCGATGATGACCACTTTGTGATCCAGGTGGCTGTGGGCTTTGCACTGGGGTTTTATGCCTCCTCATGTGGCTGGTGAGACCTATGCGAGCCCGGAATGTTCGGCCGCACTCTGGGCAGGTAATTCCAGCTGGAGCTAGAGTCATAGCGGAAAGAAAACCTAAACCGAACACTGGGTGTAACCAAATATGTAGGTCACAGTTGGGACCTTGCGAAATACTGCATTCCTCGTTAATCTTCGTACAATAGGACAATCCTTATTATTTGTATTCATAATATTCTTATTAGTATTGTTAAAGTCATAAGATCAGTGACTTTTGTTGTACTGGCAAGTTAGTCCTGTGGTACTGAGCGGTCCTGATGCAGTCCCAGCTTCGATGGGCAGGACACGTGTGCAAAATGGAGGACAACCGCATCCCTAAACGACTCATGTATGGCCAATTAAGCGAGGGTGGTCAAAGAAATCGCTTCAGGGACACCTTCAAAGCTTCTCCAAAGGCGTTCAACATTGACGTGTAGTTATTATTATTGTTAATAATGTAGATAATTATGATCAATACAAATGGAACAAACTCACAGAAGCTTTTGATTAAATGTTTAATATGTTTGTATTTTTAAAGCTACAATAAATTAATAAAAAAAAAGTTAGATAACAATTAAAAAGGTTTACGAATTGATGGGATAGACTGAAGAGTTAAGTGCACATGGTTTAAGGACAAAAATGACTATAAAAGAAAAACAAATGTCAGAACGAAATGTGACATGTATGCGTGCAAGAAACTTGTTTGACCTATAACCCTGTGCGAGGTTAGAGTTCAGTCAAAACAAGCCAAATTCAAATAAACATATTTACGTAACTAGACGAACCAAACAAGAAAATGTAGAAGTTGGCAGCCGTATAAAAAGCAATACTTGAATGGAAGCTTTGAAAAACGAATCCTGAAAAATGAAAGCTTTGAATATATACAATGAAATAAGAAAAGAAAGTAAATTTGAACTAAAGAAACAGGGTTATTATACAACTATAGTAGTATGCTTAGATACAGCTACTGTATATCGTTAGGTGTTTTTTTTTTTGAGTTTACAATTTTAAAGTTGGCATCTAAGCCAGATTTTTTTAATTGAAAAGAATTTTTAAATTGTAACGCAACGCATTATAAATAATAATGGCACGTTTTGTGATAAAGAGAATTGAATTATCACAAATCATTATATATATATATATATATATATATATATATATATATATATATATATATATATTAGTAGAGCGTGTCATGACGTTTGGGGTTTGTAAAGAAGAACCATCTGCGACCTACATATTTTTCTATAATCCAAGCAAACAAAGCCGTTTTTTATAATATGTATATAATATTGTGCCAAGCTGAAAATAGTAGCGATATATGAAGTGAGATATCTAGATCTTTCATGCCTATGATTTAAATGCCTACTAGCAAACTGAAATGTATAAGTTTGCACACAAAATTACGTTTGAGTCATACTAGTATAAATATTTATGAAGTGGAATTATTATTAGCGCGTTTGGTAATATCGAGAATAAGGAAATAGTGTCAATGATTAAAAGTATTGGGTCATGGATAAGTATGGATAGTTATGGATAGTTATGGATAGGTATGGATAGGTAGGGAGAGACAGCAAGAAGTAAAAATCTAAATCCAGACAATAATATTTACTTTGAGTATTGGATTAAAAGTGCAGGCAAAGGGGTAAAACAATGTGATACAGGACACTAGACACTCACTCAGACACACACACACAATACAAGACACACATGCACTCTAGCAGACACACACAGTTCGAGACACACACGTACTCTATAGTCTATAAGATACTTACAGTACAAGACACACAGGCATTCTACAGAGACACACAGTTCAAGACACACATGCACTCTAGCAGACAAACAGGATATAAAACACACATGCACTCTACAGAGACACACAGCACGAGACACATGTCCTTTGGGAGACACACACAACACAAGACACGCACACTCTACCATGATATAGTTCCTAAACCATCTTGACTTGATAAAAGTTATTTGAACGTTTCAATGAATAAATAAAGTTTGACAGTGGTGCTCAAACTTTTGGGGTCTGGACGTCAGAGACATTGTATGTGTCACCGGACCCAACCCCAAGACCATTCCAAGAGTCCAGCGGAACCAAACCGCTGCAAGTCAAGTAGAAGTATCATGGAGCTGGACTGAACAGTGCTATATGCGGCCCGTTGTAGTTTGAGCGTTACTCGGTGTAATCAGACATTGAATTGTATTGACTTGATTGTCGCAAGTGAAACCTCTTTTTGAAAACTAAAAATAAATAATCTTTTTGTTTCCTTAAGTTGATGATAAAACAAAGTGCTAAAATGTCTATAAATATATAACAAAATCATTCTAAAATATGTATTATCGTAATGATGTTCATCACCCTCCGTCTCTCTCTCTCATACTCTCTCTCACTCTATCTCTCTCTAAGCCCTAGATATATCACATTGTATCTACAACTCTCTCTTAGGAGATTTAAAACATTTAAAAATCTAATTCATGTTGTCTCTTGCACTATGTTATAAAAAGTAAACGACTACAATATAAAATGATATCAATCTACAGTTGCAACCATGGACATTTAACATTGAAAAGTATTCACGACAACTCGAGAGTAAGTTAATGTGACCATATTTTTAAAGAAGGGAGATAAACGACAATAATAATTAGCGAAGCTAAAAAAAAGGATTATCTTTTCTTGACAGCTGGTAAAAGTCCAGACCAAAACAATATAAACAATTTACGGGAGATAACAATGAAATTTACAACTAAATTAGGTACGTAAAAGTTACGTGACTTGACAATGTTTGATATGAAATATAAAAAAAATAATTCTTAGAGTAATTATACTTAAAAAAATATTTATCACTCAGCATCTTTTATTACAGCATCTACAAAAGTAAGCTATTATAATGTCAACGTGGTTTAAAACATCACAGACTATGCCAAGTAGAGAGCATGATCTACCATCACAGATTTCGATCTAGTCTATTATGCCTTCATTCAATACAAGGCTACGCTTTTTCTAATTGACATAGATCAGACATCGAAAAAATTCATACGTGATAGACTTAAGAAAACATGGGGGTTTGACCAAAAAATACAAAATAAAAATACAAGCAAAAATATTTTGACATGTTTGATAAAAAGATGTTTGTTTTGTTCGCGAGATGAAATGCTTCATTCTTTAGAGGCCGCAGAAGTCCCTTGGCCTTCGGAGGCGTCTTCGGGAACATCGGGCTCGTCTCCTGGTCCCTGTGAGGCTTTGGCGAAGGAGATGAGGACCATGGAGAGTTCGTCCTTGTCGATGCGGCCGTCGTGGTTGAGGTCACACTCCCGGAGGAGGATGTCCTTGAACTCTTCAATGTCGTCAGCGTCGTAGTCCTGGATCGGGAAAACCAGAAGTTCTAAAAATAGTTTGTTTTTTTTCTTGTGATGTTTTGTGAATATGAGATATAAATATATGTAGGTTCTATTCATGCGATAAAATATGGCCATATCTAGTTCATGTGGTGCAGTGCTTGGCAGAGAGAAAAGATCCCCTCAGGGGCTGGAGGCTGGGGCTTGAGTTCGGATACAGACAGGGTTTACTGAGCAACAAAACTTAGCTGATGTCTCCTTTCCCCCCCCCCCTCCCCCACCGTCCCCAGATGTCCACAATAGAGATTAAACCTTAGCCACTGAGTTGAGCAAACTAAAGAATGAAAGATGGCTATACGAATACAATTCAACAAAAAGTTAGGATTTTTATGATACAAAGCAATAAATAAAAAAAAAAATAAAAAAACTAGAAAAACGACAACGGAAATAAAAGAAAAAGAAGAGCTATAAACGAAATTGAAGGATTAAAAAACAACAACTGTAATGTTCGTTTTCGACGTCATTAACTTAACAATAGTTACTATATTATTTACTGTCATATTTATTCATACTAAACTGAGACTTAAACTCTGATTTCTCTTATATTAAAAACCTCAGAACAGCAAATACAAAAATCAACAACAGCAAAAAAAAAAAAAAAAACAACAGTTATTCAATGGCTACCGGCTCATATACAACTAGAAGGAAATGAGAAGGCTGACACACTCGCCAAGAGTGGGAGAACTAATTCACAAATAATCTCTGCACTCTATCCAGAAAAAATGAAGAAATTAATTGTAAATAAAATAAATGAGACATGGACGAGCTCACATCCAAATCACAAGAAAGATGATGCTTACTATAAGCTATCCCGACAAGACCAACGTCTAACCTTTCGACTCAGGACCGGACAAAGCAGAATGCGACAACACATGTACCGGAAGCTCAAAATTGGAACAAATAACATCTGCCCATGTGGAGTGTCACCAGAGAATGCCGACCATGTCTCTAACACTGCTCTCTTTACCAAGAGGCCTGTATAAGACACTGGCCCCAAAACACCCCAATAGAAATAAAACTATATGGAGAGCTCCCTGATTTGGAAACCACTGCGCAGTTCATCTCAGATATTGGTGTAGTCATCTGAACCCTCCAACATAACAATGAGAACAAAGAAGAAGAAGAAGAAAAATTCAGTTTTTAATATTTCTATTTCAGTTTCACTTTAGTATACAGGTCGTTTGAACTTTGTACGTTTCTCATTCGGCTAATGAGATCTCTACTCATCTCTCTAAAACATCAAATGAACAAGAAAGCTTCAAAAGGGAAAACCTTGACCAGATTTTAAACTCATGTTATAGCATACTTTCTACAATACTCCATACATAACGCGTATGATAAGCATGAAGATAATAAAAATGTAGATAAAGATACCGAGCCCTGAGACTTGGGTCAAGTGATGCCTAACGAGTCTCTGTGTAAGTATTACCTCCTGAACCAGCTCCATCAGATCCTTGAGGAAGCCGTGTAGCTCTTCGTCCTCAATGCTCTTGTTACCATCCTGGAACATCGAAAACAGGAAGCAATTAATCAAAGAGAGGTAACTTAATAAATATTGATCTCTAAAAAGAGCTTGGTGACTTCCCATTATTTGAAAGTATTAGCGATTAGAATTCTAGACAAACAAGTCGCGAATATAAATAAATTATTTAAGTACACTAAAAGCTAACTTTAAACAAAATTATTAAATTAAAATTAGGTTAATCCTCAATCTTCCAGTGCTGAAACAGTGTAATATGTAGGTCTCAATTTCACTGGAGGAAAAAAAATTAAAAAGGTACCGAGTCACACACAGTTCATTCATCATTCGTAGCAGAAATTTAGGATCTGTTCCACAAAACCAATATCAAACAGTCTTAGACAAGTCAGACACTATCACTGGGCTTCACCGTGTTCCCGACGAACTGTGAATGAGGCCCAAGATCAGCACCATTATAGAGTTGTCCAGAGTTGTAATTTGCACATTTGCGTACCTCTAAGGCCTCTGTAGTGTATGGTCTGCATTAAATAAAACATCTTAGACTTCCAGGACATGAAGGTATTTCAAAGCGCGGGCACGTTACTTTGCCTCAACGTGGCGCCCGCGTGGAAACGGCTACCAGAGGGAGTGGCTAGGCTAAAAAGTAACAAACTAAACTCCCGCGAGGGTTCCCACGGGTGGACGAGAGTCACGAATCCATGCGCCGTTCCATGCGTATCCTGCACGGTCAGCGTTGTATAACGAAGGAAAATGGAGGCGGCCCCCGGTATTACTTGGCCTTCGGCCATGATTTCTAGTTCATGCGTCCGGAGTGTCAGTGGTATTGGAAACAGCAATGTCCCATAGTGAATCGGGTCACTTCCAGACAGACCTGTGGTCAGACAGGTTTTTTTTTTTACTGTTTGATATTTGTTCTCGGACGGATTCAGACAGTTTTTTTTTTTCAAACTTAGAGCTCGAAGAGCCTGCGGCTCAGCTCTTTGACTATCCAGCGGTATTTCAAAGTCCTTACATTGTAATGTATATCAGGAGAAAGTTGACCAATGTTGACCAGAGCTGATCTCATATTATTAGTTCCAAATATGTGTCGGGAATGTCTACTTTTAGTCATACAATAGTCTTTATTCATAAGTAGATAAATTGGCAGGATGTAATTCATTCCCCAAATGTCTATGACGGTCATCTTTTGGTCTAAACATCACTTAGGCTGACCAACAATACTGTGAGCTCATGAGGAATTTAATGGCGATATGTTGTGAATTGTAAGTTTAGATATAAGCAGATTATGGTGACTAGCATGCTGGTCTTGCGATAACTTTTCCCTAATGAGACCCCC
>JADKLZ010000167.1:25735153-25750110 GCA_021533235.1 Biomphalaria straminea
AGCATGTAACATTTCGGAGGCGCGGTGGCTGAGCGGTAAAGCGCATGTTTTCTGAACCGGAGGTTCCGGGTTCGAACCCTAGTGAAGACTGGGATTTTTATTTCGGGATCCTTAGGCGCCTCTGAGTCCACCCAGCTCTAATGGGTACTTGACATTTGTTGGGGAAAAGTAAAGGCGGTTGGTCGTTGTGCTGGCCACATGACACCCTCGTTAACCGTAGGCCTGTCTGTCTGGTACGATTATTTTACAAGTTATTTCTCCAACTTCCCATTCTGGGATCAAATTGTAACTTTGCACAATCATTTATTCTCCTTAATAAAACATAAATAAATTAACTAATTAGATAATTTAATAGTGGCAATTAATTAATTTGGCATAGAATCAAAAAACAAAAACAAAATAGTATTGAGACAATAAATGTAAATGTGGAGTTATTCCCCCTAGATAAGTTTTGTTTTTTTTATTATTATTACTATTATTATATTATTTTCTGTTTTTGATTAAGATTGGATCATATTCAAAGTGCAAGCCAAGAGGAGGTAACAAAAACGTCATGACTGTTACCAGATCCCTCGAGTATTGTCCATTATATGGGCCATTAGACTTTTAGCTCTTGACCGTCTGATAATCTCCCTTCCCCAAATTCTATCCCTACTCCCCCCCTCCCCAAACATCCCTTTCTCCTCCCCTCCCCGCCTTTTTCCCTCCCGTCTTACTATCAGTGGCTGTATTAGTGGCTCTACCAGTGGCTCTATCAGTGGCTCTATCAGTGGCTCTATTAGTGGCTAAAGCTTTTAAGAACACATTAAAATACAGTCAGAAAAATGTTTTATTCAAAGCCTCGGGAAAGGGGCTGGGTGAGAACAGCGGTGGAGGCTTTGAGGGAATGTGTCGTCACTTAAAGTAGGTCTGTTTTTGTTTTGTTTTCTTTTTGTTTTTTGTTAAGTATCATTGAGAATTAGATTGACTGCATTCTAACACGATTGTCTTCAAACGTCTTATACGAATATACGAATCAATACAAATTAACCAATAAGACTTTTAAGTATTGGTTATTGATTATTTTTTGGATACCAAAAAGGGAAATTAATCCTTCGGTATTCAAATATATGACTGAATATATATGGATTTGTTCCCATAAATAATTGCAAATATTATTCCTTTCACACCCATTATCGGATTAAGCTGAAACAAATATTTTTGGTACCTACCAATACAAGAATCAATAAAAAAAATTAACCAAATTGTCAATTTGTAATTAATTATATTGGTCAATATTTACAAAGAGAAACAACTTCTACATTCTTGAGAAATATAGTTGTAAGAGCGGAGTTCTTCCCTTTCCCTAAATACGCTTTTAAATTTTTTTAAAAAATGATTTTTTATAATTCGCTTGTAACCTATAATAATGCCGTGGTATGAGACATGTACTATCACTTATTTTCTAGTAATTGCGATGGACATGCACCTTTTTAAAAAGGGCTTTTGACCGTAAGATCCCTAGTTTGAATCTGCCAACTCAAAATTCTCAGAAAATTCTCCAAACCTATTTAACTCTTCCTTCGAAGTCGAAAATGAGCACATTTCTCATTTTCTCTGAATTCGAAGATGTCCATTGGATACAATCCTCGCTTTAAAAAGCCGGCCATATGAATGACACGGGTCGTCTGAGTCTTCTGGGGATATGCCTGCTTCTTTTCTTAGTTTTTGTGTGTGAGTGTGTGTGACCTAATTTCTTTGCTACTGGCTGAACTCCTGACCCGTATCTTGAAATTCCGGCACTCACAGTTTCACGCCGCGAGGTGCCATCTAGTGTTAGCGTTTCTCAGCCGTGAATGTCAATCCTTTAGGGAACTCTTAAGGGCTTCCTTGTAATGTTTGTGTTGACCCTCCACCTCACAGAGGGCGCTATAATTCCCCATAAAAAGTCGTTTGAAGAGTCGATTTTCAGGCGTACGGCCTACATGTCCTCCAGCTTTTAGGTGGTGTTGTATTTATCCAAAACTTAATTACGTATTAAAAGTTAAGTTAACCATTAAGACCTTTCAGTGCATGGGTCTAATGATGTAAAGCTCATTTGTTTTTGATGGTCAATTTTTAACGAAGGTGTCATGTAGCCAGCACAACGACCAACCACCTTGACGCTTTCCAACTTCCATCAGAGCTGTCTGGAGTCTGAGGACTCTATACTGGACATTCCAACAATTAAAAAGGACTCAAAGCCTAACCCTAAAATTTTCTTTGAATGCTTTTTTTTCTTCTTGATAGTCCAAAAAAAAATGTTAAGACTTTCCTTACGTTCGTAGCGTGCCGTTTTATTAATGTCAAGAAGATCTCTAGTTCGGGTCCTGGTAGGCCTGAGAATTGTAGTCTTCATTTATTTAGGACGTTGGAATCTACCAGGTCCAGTAGGAAATCTGATATTTGGTTGGGTAGAAAAAAATCCCGGGGAGGGCTTGGCGCCGGCAAACATCCTTTGCCTCAGACACAGCACAATGATAAATATCATTAGTGGTACCCCCTCGACCCCTCTATCTTTGCTCCAAGAGGCTACGGAATAAAAACCTTTCTTTCTACAAAGAAATAATGACTATGGCTGACCTCGGGCTATGCAATATTTCTTCGAGTACCAATCGCCATCTATTGGTTCTATCGCTGGTTTGTGAAATGAGAGACTCATAGTATGGCCATCGAGGCGAAGAATTTGGACAAAGGCGAAATTGAATGCCTGAATATTCCCCTTCCCTCCTTAAAGAAAAAAGTAATAATTGAAAGAAACTTTTTGAGTGGAGATCTCAGACGAATCTTTTACCCTCAGAAGTGACGGTATACACAGAGAATCAAACAATCCAGGACACAATTTGTTTTAGAACAGCGGTTCTCAACCTTTTAAGCTCGGCTACCCCCACTCTGCCGCGACCCCCTTCCCCATTCCACACAGCAATAGAAGAATGGACAAAAAATAACTTTTTTGTTTTTCAATGGTTGTAGGCGACCCCTGGCAAACCGTCAGTTGACCCCCAAGGGGAGTCGCGACCCACAGGTTGAGAACCCCTGTTTTAGACGAAACTTTTTTTTTTTTAAATGCTATAACTTGTCAGAAGGTTTGAGAATAGTTTTTGATGATTATACACTTCATCCCAAACAGTTTTATCTCATGCGCATGAATAGCAATACTTTCTCACGCGCTGGTAGATAATGATTTCTGATACTGATGAGTCGTCTGGAGCTGAAAACATAAAACTCAACTCTTGGTCAACCCACCCATGATCAAACTATTCCATCAGACAGGTCATTGGTGGCTACTCAGGACACCTAAGACTTAGACCATCAATATCGATTTGTGCATCATTACATTCTGTGGTTCCTTTGGTTGTGCCCAATGACCTCTTAAACTTTATAATTTACCATGTAATGTAGGGAAATATGCATATTAAAGAACACCAAATTTATATCAAAGAAATTCTGATAGTTATGTATAGTTTGAAACTGACGCCTCCACACAACGGTAGCATAATAAATCTACATTGATGAAATCCCATTATTACGACATCATAAACCACTACATTTTAGCATTTATACAAGTGGGTTATGGCACTCAACTACAGTCATTTTTATCCTACCAAGCCAAATGTGACCCCAGTCAGCTGATTGGGACTCAGATCAGTTGGATATAGCTACACCCATCTAGCTCATCTCTGTTGAGTGTGACAGAAAATGGAAAAGCTTTTAGTCGACATTAACTGACAATCATTCTATATAAATAGACAAATATATTTTTATTTCTTTACATCTGCATTTGAGTTATCTTAAACATTTTTTTACAAAGGTTATATCAGCTAACTCTGTGTCTTTCTGCCTGGTAAAAAGTTTGTACACGTCATTTCTCCCACACCCGATCTCGGATCAAGTTGACATTTTGAACAATTATTTTCTTCACTAGACGACACGCGTATCAATAATAATAATGAACCAATTAGTTAATTAACTATTGGTAACTAATTACTTTGTTTGGTAAATTGAAGAGAGGAAAGAAATGGTACTTAAAAGATGTGGTGGTATAATTTAAATTAGTTCCCTTTAGCACATGAGGACTCTTGAGCCCAGGGGCGTAGCTAGAAATTTTCCATTGTTTGGGGGCCCGGGGGGACTGACCTCTACATTTAAAACTGTATATCCCTCAATAATATAGAAGTTATTTCCCTTTTTTCGATTTTAAACAAAATAGTAAATTATCAAATAAGTGAATTTTGTAAAATGGATTTATGTTTTCTAAGATCCAATAAATAATTGTTTAAAAGGATCCACTTTATCCGAGAGTGGGTGTGGGACAAATAGTGTGTACAATTATCTATGGGGATAAACCATACATATTTAGCCATATATGTGAATAGTGAAGGATTAATTTCCTTGTTGGAAAAAAAAAAAAAAGAAAAGTACCAGTAATTACTTGAGTAATCGTTTAATTTTTAAAAAAATTGATTTATGTATTGTCTTTACCCATCAACGATTCTGAAAAGTTTCAACTTGATCACAATAATGTTCACAAACTTTTACCAGACAGACAGACAGACAGAGATAAAAAAATATACGTTTTGTAATAAAAAAAAACAACCGTTAATTTATATAGAAATAAAACGTATTGATATGTCGATTAGTACTTAAGATAGTACTTTCTCTCTGCCATATTTGTTTACCCTCTGGAAAGGGACTTTTTAATAGTAGTGATGAGTTAATCAGCTATTTCTAAGCGCGCTCTATTGACGCAGAGTAACATAGGGGCAATGGAGGTACTTAAGAGTAAGAGATGTGAGGGGGGCTGAGGGTAGAGATCAGTCATCATGTATTCAACGTCACGCACGTGTGTGGGTGCTATTATAACTCTGAGTAGGTCTCAGTTGATTTAAAGAGAGAGAGAGAGAGAGAGAGACAAGAAGAAGAAGAAGAAGAAATTATACAGTCAGATAAAAAATTAGTATTTCTTACTTTCTTAGATTTTTTCTTGCTCTTAATCTCTCTCTCTCTCTCTCTCTCTCTCTCTCTCTCTTTTTTTTCTAAATTTTTGCTGTTTCTTTCCTTCTGTCTTTTCCCTTTTTTCTTTATTATTAGATGTCTTTCTCGCACTGAGTCCACGGTCTGCAAATTGGCTCGGGGTTGTAGTTTGGGCTTCATTGTACTAAATAATGTGTGCAGCCAAGTCATGTCATAGTCTTTACTCTTCAATGGACTTTACGATAGACCTGGGAGTTTAACTATGTCTTGGGGTTCAACGATGTATGAGAGTTTAACGATGTATGAGAGTTTAACGATGTATGGGAGTTTAACTATGTCTGGGAGTTTAACGATTTCTGGAAGTTTAACGATGTCTGGGAGTTTAACTATGTCTAGGGGTTCAACGATATCAGAGAGTTTAACGATGTATGAGAGTTTAACTATGTCTGGGCGTTTAACGATTTTCGGGACTGCAGGACTACGATTTATGCGTTTCTCGATAGATCTATATAATGTATTTTCATTGGGGCACCTACGATGACTCTTTGACAGATAAACATTATCTAAATTGTTACTCTTTTTTCTTTAATGTAAAATTCCAAAGAATAAGCATGCCGTAGTCTTGATATTATTTATCTATGTCTTGCTTGTATTGTGTGGTGTAATTCTAGACTTCAATCTATTAACATGACGTTCACTTGAAGGCCGATGTTTAGGAAATAGTTATCCACTAACACAAAACAACTTTCTATATTCAATACTTTATTACTACAAACTTGAATCGCACAATTAAACAATCAGAAACAATACTTCAGGTCAGTGGCGTAGCCAGGGTGGGGGAGGAGGGGGGAGAATTCGAAAATCCCCCAGGGCCCCCACTTGAGGAGGGCCCCAAAATGAGTGTTTTTTTAAATTGAAAATTTAATATTAAGCAACAGCAGGGGCCCCCTAAGAAGTCTAGCCCCCCCGGGCCCCCAAACAATGGAAAATTCCTAGCCACGCCCCTGCTTCAGGTGTAAAAATACTTTAATTTTGGAAGTGGGTGAAAATAATATGTACAATATTTGTATCAGACAGATAGAGATAGAGTTGATATAAGCTTTTATTTTTATAAAAATAATTCTTGTGATCAAACGTGACAGTCTATTTTCTCTTTGTCTTATCTCTTCTTCTTTATTTCGCCTCATACTGTGCCTTGTAGGATTGTTTTTGCAAAGCCATCAGATCTTTCCTTTGCAGAGCCCTTGAGATGCAGTGAAGACATAATGCAATTACATATTTTTAATGGAGCCGCTACTATCAGCCTCTTACTAGCCTCTCAGAGCTATCCACACCCAAATAAAGAACTCAGTCCACCCGTGGACTACACATCACCGATTACAAGATCGTCACTTTGTGTTACGTACTCGATACCGTCCTGTCCATATATACCCAGTTGATTAATTGTTCTGGATGTAAAACAAAAAAAAGTAATTTACGCCCCCCTCCCACCTCCCCTAGCAGATCAAATCGATTTCTCTCTCTGGTTATTTTGTTTTAAACCAAGAAATTCTCTTTATTTTTTTTACTAGCGTGCAACAGCATCAGTACATCGCCCATCTCTTTTACATTCAACAAAGATTTAGAGTTGATTTAATTTGACTCTACATATGGTTTTTATTTGAGGGGGGGGGGGGAAGGGGGGGGGGGGCAAGGGAAAAGAGGAGGAGGAAATGGAAGGGAGGGCAGAGAGGCGGCTGCGGTGGTGTTGTTGTTAATGTTGGAGTCATCATTATTTCTACAGTTGAATGAACATTTCCTGATTTCGATTCCCGGCAGATTAACAAGGAAATAATGAAAGAGGATCTTCTTTGCACTTTTAGCTCTTTTTAAGTTGTTTATTTTAATATTTTTCTGGGGTTTATTTTAGAACACAATCTAACTTTCACTTCCCCACTCGTTTCTTCCAGCGGACGCAAACAAACACACACACTAAAAATAAATAACAAAAAATACACACACACACACTAAAAAAACCAATACACACACACACGATCTGTTTTCCAGTCAATAACTTTCAGGTATGATTGAAAAAAAAAATCAAAAGCCCGCCACATGTTGGTCCACTTTTCCCCAACCTTAAGGGGACATCATCGCTGACCGGAATTTCGACAATGTATAGCATGATAGTAAATTTAGCGCCAGCATTAAATGGCCCGGAATGCCAAATCAGTTCGAAACCCAACACCGTCTCGCGCTAGGGGCAAGCTTCTCTAAGAGTTTTCCAACAACGAATGTCTGCCAGAGACTATCTGTACAGAAAACTTAAACCACACAATTACCATCGTCACTTGGCGTGTTTCTGTGACAGTTGAAGCAACCAAATCTCTCCACTTTTCACTGTCAGCAGGATATCAAGTGAGAGCCCGTTTCATTCTTTCACGTTACCTTGCCAGCTTTTCTCTAAAAGACCGAGATTTAAATTTTAGTGGAATGTTCATGTTCATCATCAAACTCCACGTGAGTGAGGGTGGAGAGGTTCAAATATTCTCTTCCAAAAGCCCTGGCCAAAAACCTTGCGGTGTTAATGAACTATTGAAGCCGAGCGGACAGGAAAAAGTTGAGAAGCCATTAAAAAACAAGCAAGAGACCGTGGAGAGTGGCGTGTTTATACTGAGAGCCTCTGTTCCATGAGGAACTCAAAGGAAATATGATGATGTTCCACGAGGAACTCAAAGGAAATATGATGATGATAATGTTAATGAACAAGAACAATCTATATAGCTAAAAAAGAAATTTAAATCTAATATTCAATTACACTGCAGTGTTTCCCAAAACTGTGTTCCGCTGAGCCCTAGTGTTCCACGAGGCCTAAATAAGTGTTCCGGGGATTACTGGAATAATTAACTAGTAGACCACCTCGTGAATTAACCTCTCTGAAAAAAACCCAACAAAGTGTTCCACTAAATACTCAGAATGTGCGAACGTGTTACGTTAAGGAAAACGTTTTGGGAAACAGTGAATTACAGTCAAGTACTCCCCCCCCCCGCGTGAGTAGTCAAAATACTACTTAAATCCGGTTCTGATACAATTGAATTTATAATCGTAAATTGTTTTTTAGACGCGACACATTAATTAAAATTGGCAAAGTCTTAAGTTTCTCCAGAACTTCATCTTGCCTGTCATACAGCAAATTGACCTAGCATTACAATTACAGTACCTACCACAGCATCTCCACAAGCAATGACTTTCAAATAGATTCCTGAGCACGAGCGTCTTACCTGACGACAGGTGGGCGAAATCTGGTATCGCAATCGATCTTATCAATACTCTTTTTTTTTCTCCGATCTTTCTTCTTGGCTAGACGTTACATCACGTTCGATACTTCTCAGGGAAATTTAGGTATCGATTTTCTTTATCCTTTTCATTCATAAACGTTGTTTCGGTCGTCCTTGAGGCGATCTCAAGTAACTGTCAGACCTGCAAAGTCAGAAGTCGAATACTTAACATGACATTTGTGGTGTCAGAAGTGGGAAAATGTTTTGAGGTGATTTCAAATATTTGACAGAAGTAGCAGTAACGGAAGTCGAATTAATTATAGAATGTAAAATGCCATTAAATATTTTAGGGCAATCTAATTGTCTGTAGTATATTTGAAATATTTGATGTAATGGAAGAGCAAAAGTCAAAATACACGGAATGATAATTTTAAGCTTTTGGCTGATTTTTATCGAAATTCACCAGGTTTGTTTTTTGCTTATTAGGGAATTATGCTGCCCAGGGCACTCATCCAGTGGCGTAGGTAGGATGGGGGAGGAGTGGGAAGAATTTGAAAATCCCCCGACCACCATCTGACGGGGGCTCCGAATGATTGTTTTTTTACACTAAAAATTAAATCTTACGTAAAATGTAGGTCCCCAAGTAGGTCAAGCCCGCAGGATGGAAAATTCCTAGTTACATCCCTGCACTATTACAATTAGGGATGTTCCATTTTTAAAAATCGTAACATTCATTAGTTATTAAAAAAAAAAAGTAATCACTCTATATAAGTTAAAATAAGAAGGTTATGGCTTTTTTTTTGTCTATCTAGGAGGTATATATATATTTTTTTGTTGCTATTTTGCGTGTTTATATATTGCTCGTTTAATTTAACTGGTGGACTTGCGTAATCTCACACTACTAACGAGCTTGAAAACACATTGCCCAATGTTACAATGAAAAAAAAAGGGGGAGGGGGAAGTCGTAAAGGGGATGCGAACTAAATTCTTTACGTTTAGGGGGGGCGCCAGCAAAACTTTGAGAAAAAAAAAATATAGACCTGCTAACCTCTATTTAAAAAAAGAACACGAAATTTAACACTATGCTTTCCTTTAGGGATTAGTACCAGGATAAAAAAAAAGAAAAGGCAGAGAGAGAAAACGTCTGGAATATAATCTAATAGAATGGCCAGGGCTGTAATTTGCATGAAATTTTATCCAAGGAATGGAGAAAGACGGTCGACAGATCTTGTGCGGTGCCCCAACTGTACAACAGACTAAGGGATAGGTGAAGGTGAATAAAGCGTACTTTAGGATTATTTAAAATAATTTGATTTGTGATCATTATATTACAAAAGTAGTAATGTTAATTATACTCTCTTTTTAGCGTACAAGTTAGCAGTTAGCGAGCGTCAATTTATTCTATTTCTGGCTAAAACTTTGGTTTCTTTTCCTTCATTCCGCTTATGTTTTTCTTCTTAATTTGTCCTTATGGTGTTCACCCGTGAACTACCTTGACCAGTGTCCTTTTGTTTGCGTTCTAAATACTCGACCATATCCATTTAATACGCTGTGACATAACTATTGAGTGTGACAGAACTATTGAGTGTGACAGAACTATTGAGTGTGACAGAACTATTGAGTGTGTGACATAGATTATGACACCTGTCGTGTTGACAGAAGCTTGTTCACTTCAACATTTCTAGTCCAGCCTGTTAGACACTGATTTAGAATCTGCCCAGTCGTTGCTTTTCCGGGATGATTCAGGCAATCCATTACATTCTATAACAGCACAAGTGAAGAAGGAGCTTTTGTATGACTTTGTCCTAGCATATGGAATAAGAAAGGCACATTTTTCTTTGACTCTTTTTCTATTTTATTAGGTTTCGTCTCTGTATTTGTAAATTATATTCCAGGGTTTTGTATATTATTTCCAATTGAATTTTTAGTTTCTTAATTTAGTGATTTTATTAAAGGTGTTACTCTAATCGAATGGGAATGTGTATAAAGCGTTGTCGAGAGGCTAAGTACGCTTAAACTCGGCTTGGCTTGGCTACCTGTGATGAGGGCTTGAAGTTCGACACCAGACTCGACCAGAGTTGTGTTCCCTGAGCGCCTAAAGGCAGCACGGAAAACCTTCTTCCAGATACCCCCTTCACCCACTGGTCCACAAATGAGATTGAACTACAGCGCTCTGAGCCTGCTATAAGCATGAAAGTAGAGCTATATAAAAGCCATAATTTATTTTTAATTTAATATTCGTTTGTTATAATGATACTGTATTTAGAATACATGATCTTACCAAAACAACTCTAGCATGTAGAAACAAAATACGGCGGATAAAACTAAAAATTCGTGGATTCAGTTTTTGATGCATTATCAAACTTGACTAACAGACACGATTGGATGCCCAAAATAAAGCATGCCATTTGCGGCCCAACGTGTATTGTAATGTCAAGGCCGAATGTAACACCCAGTCCACACAGGACCAGATTTAGACTTGATAAAGCTCTAAGCTATTTAAGATATGGGGCCCCTTGTAAAGCATTTGTTTTCGTTTGCTTTCTCCGAAAAATGTATGAAAATATCCCTCTAACCATGGCGACCCTAAGCAAGCCGGTGCCCAAGTTATAGCCTATGTTGCCTATAGCCCCTATAAATCCAACACTGAGTCCGCCCCTGATTTCAACACACAAAACCTTGATACTAAAACCTAGCCAGTATTAAAGTTCCCCTTTCAGACAATGTGGTCTATAGGGCAGATGATGTAAAGTTCATCTGATTCTGTGGCCTACGGTTAAAAAGGGTGTCATGTGGCCACAACGACCAACCGCATTAACTTTTCTCCAACTGATGTCAAGTACCCATTAGAGCTGGGTGGATTTAGAGGCAACCAAGGATCCCGGAATAAAAATGCCAGTCTACACCAGGATTCGAACCCGGGACCCCCGGTTCAGAAGCCAAGCGCTTTACCACTGAGCCACCGCGCCTCCAGCTAGTCCTAGAGTGACCTAGAGCCTCATAATAAGTCGCGGCTTATTAATTGTGCATTAACTCATTACTACCTGTAGATTTCACTAGTTATTGCGTAATAACTTGTCCCTTCATACGACTGGAAGCTAAAGTGTTAATGTGTTACTTTGTGTGCGACTAACAACAACATAAGAACACTGTTTACTCTAGGACACATTGATGTCGGCATTAAACATTCATGTTTGGAGGTCGTAGGACACTGAACTTCGTGTTTAGTGCTTTGAATTTGAGAAAGCGAGAAACCCAAAGCATTGAACCCATTCTATTCTATTGATCTCCTTCTTGTGCCATTTAAACGGCTATTTCTTTCTCTCTCTCTGTCTTTCTATTATCTTCCTTTTTTAACCTTTCTCTCACCCACTAACCCCGCCTCTCTCTTTCTCTTTCTGTCTTTCTGTGTCTCTGTCTCTCTCTCTGTCTGTCTCTGTTTCTCTCATTCTCTCTCTCAATTTATCTATCTCCAAAGCAAACTCTCACTTTCCCTCTTTTAATCTCATTTTCTCTCTCTCTCTTTCTCTCTCTCTCTCTCTCATAGACTATCTTCTCTACTTTTTTTGATTTATACAATTTCTCTTTCTGTATGTGGCATCTATCTCTCTTTATCTCTCTTGTTCTCTCTTCCCTCATTTCTTTCTCTATCTCTCCTTTATTGTTTGCTTTTCCGCTTGTTCATCTTATCTTTTTGTCATTTGCATTTTTTTCTTTAATTTTCTTCTTTCCCTCTTTGCTTCTCTCCCATTCTTCTAATTTTTCCATTTTCTTACTTTCTCTCTCTCTCTCTCTCCTCTCTCTCTCTATTTCTCCTCTCTCTCACTCTTTCACTTCCTAATTCTTTTCCCTCCTGGCTTTATTCTCTGTACGTTCTCTATATGTTCTCTATATGTTCTCTATACGTTCTATATGCTCTTATACGTTCTCTATATGTTTTCTATATGTTCTCTGTGCATTCTCTAGACGTTCTTTATATGTTCTCTATATGTTCTCTATATGTTCTCTATAGTTCTATATGCTCTTATACGTTCTCTATATGTTTTCTATACGTTCTCTATATGTTCACTATACGTTATCTATATGTTCTCTATACTTTCTCTATATGTTCTCTATGTATTCAAAATATGTTCTCTATACGTTCTCTATACGTTCTCTATATGTTCTCTATATGTTCACTATATGTTCACTATATGTTCTCTATATGTTACCTTTCCTAGTCTTTTTGTTTAAGCTCGCATTGTTATGTTTTTTCTGTAACTCTGGGCTCATTAAATATTAACTCACAAAGATTACTTCAGAAACACAGGGCTAATAATAAATGAGGGCGATAAGGAGACTCAGAAACACGCACATGGATAATGTAAAAAAAACAATTTCTGTGGCATTTTACGTCTCAGCAGACAGTCTTTTCCCTCTTTAACATCTTGTGTGACTAAAGAGGCCAACCCTTAATACACAGCTGCGGTCATTGGTTGGGTATCTGTAATTACCTGCACCTTTGTACTTTCACCCTTCTTACCACTACTGTTGTGTAGGGTATCTACAATGCAGAACGCTTTTATTATGATCCCTCTCCATGTGGATCTATCCAGTGCCTCTGTTAGTTTCAGTTTGGAAGAGCTTCATGTTGTGTTTACATTCATTAGTAAACCGAAAAAGTGGATGACCACAATTTGGGGACAGGTGTCTGCAGGAGTTTGCCAGAGAACAGTGGTATTACTACTGTCCACCCGCCTACGGGGCTCCAGGACCGGATTTTCTGTTAGGGTTTACTCCACTCTACTGGATAACGACATTAACAACAGGATAGCCAAGGCAATGGCCACCATGTCACGGTTACAGAAATTAGTCTGGGACAACATATTGCTGACTAACAGCACTAAAGCTCTAGTCTACCAGACCTGTGTGTTGAGCACCTTGATATACGGAAGTGAAACATGGTCAACCTACTCATGGCAGGAAAAAAAGCTGAATGTCTTCCACCTCCGATGCCAAAGGCGGATCTTTAAAATAAGGTGGCAAGATAAGATAACCAATGAGGAAGTGCTACGAAAAGCAGGCTGCCAGGACATCCGCTCTGTTATATCAACAGCAGACGCCTTGGCTGGCTTGGCCACGTTCGTAGAATGCCAGTAGAAGGCATAAGAGCCGCTGGTCGCCCACTTTTACGTTATACAGATGTATGCAAACGTGACATGAAGCTCTTCAAGATCGACACTAGCAGCTGGGAAAAAGTGGCACTGGATAGATCCACATGGAAAGAGAGCATAAAGGAGGGGTCTTGGACCGCAGATGCCATACACAACAGAAGCAGAAAGAAGGGTGAAAATGCAACGACGCCTGGTGACTACATATGCCCAAACTGCGATCGCAGCTGTGTATCAAGAATCGGCCTCTTTAGTCACATAAGAAGTTGCAATGGAAGGATCGCATCTCGAGACGTAATTATACCACAGATGTATTGAACAGAAGGTTTCGTGTATGAAACCTAGACAAATAATAAGAAAGTAGAAAAGTATATGTATTGTACATAAACAGAATTGAGAAAAGTTGAACTATCTTAATTCTGATTATGTATTTATTCTATAGTTTCTGATAATAGTAAGATCACCAATTTCAATATAGGGGGAAAGTGGGGTAATATGAGATACTTAACTTTAAAAAAATTATAAAACTTATAATTGATATATTTTTACCAAGCGCTAATATAAAATGGATTCAGTATATATGGAATAAACTTTCCACTAAAGATCAGATGGATTCGAGCATTACTTTTTAAGTTATAGAAATAAAATGAAATTATTTTAGTATCCAATATTACCCGCCATAAATGGGTAATATGGGATACCCAAAGCATTGTATGAAAATTATAAGAAATACAAACGAAATATAATTCTGTAAATCAAGTCAACAAAACAAACAGTTTAAAACATTACAACAATTTTATTATTTTACAAATATTTTCTGTTAAAAAGTCAATTTAAAAAAGTGGCTGTGTAAAGTGAACCGTGGGGGCTCCGGAGCTGATGAGAAAAAATAATTGTCATCATTTTAATTCATATTATTGGCTGATTCAGTTTTTATAAGAGCTGATTATTTTGGGTTTTCTTATGTTTGAACATTCACCACCAATTATGATCTACATGTAATATTTGAGAATTAAACATTAAATAAGCATCGTTCCTTAATTTACCCCATCTTGGTATCCCATATCACCCCCAGGGTAGAACACTAAAAAGTTTGTTATTACAACCATATCGCTGTACTGAATAGACATTTAAAACTGTTTTATACTTAATATTTGCATATGTATTCATTATATACCAAATACAATATGTCTTACTTTTTACACATTTAGACAACCTTTAAAAAAACAGTGATCTAATCTAAAGAGAACCATCACTTTTTAAAAGACATCTTATTAGACTCATATTGCGATCCACAATGTGAATTAAAGTTGCGAATGTTGATTTTTTAGCTTAAGCCTCATTTCCGCTTCGGCAAATTTTGTATAATACCGACCTATGAAAAAAAATACCACAAAGGCCCATATTACCCCAACATCTCATATTACCCCACTTTCTCCTACTATTGAATGATGTAATTATTATTCATACATTTTAAATGATTTCAAAGTTGAAATTTTAATAATATTTTAAATAAAATAATTTTGTAAAACATTTATTTAAAAATTGTCCCCCCCCC
>JADKLZ010000167.1:25767473-25778209 GCA_021533235.1 Biomphalaria straminea
AAAAAAAATTGTCATGTGTTAATAATAAATGAACAGAAATATTAACATTTGGAAACCAACAAAAAACAAACTAGATCCTCTCTAAAAATTAAACTGAAGTAGATGATAAACGTTATTTTATATCTTCAAGCTGATTGGGGAATTTTATTTTTATTTGGAAAGGTTTAATTATGAGGCAGATGTTTTTGATGAGAAAAAAAAAGACTTTAAAATTAAATGACTATAATAGGATTTCCCTTTCTAAGACTTATAAAAACAATCGCTTGTTAGGAATTAACTCCAAGTGGAAAAGAATGTTTAGGAGAAGTAAAACCCAACATAAAAAATAAAAAAAAGGGCTGCCAAAGACCATCTAATTATTACACGTACACAAAATTTAAAACAAAAATGATTACAAGTATTAAGGTACTGTACCTAATAGCATCAGATGACCAAGAATCACCTTGAGAAAATGGTACATGAGCCTGTGTTGTCCCACTGTTTCCTTCAACAGCTTGGATAGAGGATGTTGCATTGTTTCCTTCGATAGCTTGGGTAGAGGATGTTGCTACATCATTTCCTATGCTGCTTCTCTGGATCTGATCCAAAAATTCCTTTCTCTGAATTTTCTCTTTATGCTGTTTGGTTTCGCAGTGAACAGATAAAACACTGGCACTGTCAAAGTACAAGTCACAGGACTGGGGAAAGAAAGGTTTGCACAATACAAATGTTGGATATAAAATTATCTGTTAATGTGACATGAAAATCTGAAATTAAATATTTGAAGGCTGTGAGCGAAGAGGTTAGTGACTTAAAAAAATAGGTAAATGACTTAAAAAGTACGACTGCATCTCTCAAAAGGTGTTTCATTATCAGAGATATTGAAAGAGTGAAAGAGAATACAATAAATGAAAATAAAATACTCCCCCCCACACACAAAAAATGTTTAGTTGACAAGTCGTCTATGCTTTGGCCTGTAAGTAAAAAAAAAAGTCTGGCACCATAGGTTCCACAATTAGCAAATAGCCCATACACACACACATGTACATGTTTTTTTTTATTATTACGTTTTTCACATTTAAATTGAAACAGGCTACACATTATAAATGTATATATATATTAGTCATTATTGATTCATTTATGAAAACAGTTCATCTGATTTAGTAATAAGTGAGCATAGTGCTAAATCACTGTCTCATTACATGAGTAAGTTTCTAAAACTTTGAAGATTTTAATGACCAAGGCCATTACTTATTTATAAATATATATATATATACATTGATCTTGGTAGCATATCTGGTCAAATAGGTGGTGCATATGACAAAACAAAAACTCTGAATGATCTCAGAATATTAACAGTTTTTGCCTTTACAAAAACTGGCTGCTAAAATAGGTTTAATACTAGATCTAGCAAACAAAAAAAGCTTTAGATATATATAATATGTAACATTTATATTATAATGAACACAATTTAAATATTTCAGTACTCAATCTAAAAATTATTATAAGTGTTCCATACTAATGATTCAACACTATTAAGTCTGAAGGCTGATAAAAAATTGTATTAAACTTAATGATATTATCTGTCCAACAAAGAGATTCTACATTTATAAACAAAATACCTACTGTACAATAACAAGAATCCTGAGCATTTCTTGTTTTGACCATAGCAAGTTCAGAAGTTTGATTACTTGTGCATGTTGAAACTTTGATGTCTTGGCCAGATTTTTCAGGTTCTTCCAGAAAATCAATGCCACTCTTTTGTTGCCTCTTGGCTTCCACCAACTGGCTATGCTGCTGCTGGGAGAAATGCATCGAGTATGTAGTCCTGTCTTTGAAACTAGAATTGCACACATTACAATTAAAACTCTTCCCAGTTCGATTTTTAGATTTTTTAAACTTAAAAGGCTTTCTTAGTATATTCTTCCTGCAAGCAGGGCCAGGCCCACAGCCTGGCTTCCATTTTCCTGCAATGGGCAGTCTGCCCTTGGGTCCTTCTCCAGGGTTCCACTTACCTCCAGTGTGGCCGTGAGGTGGATGGGATGACGAATGGTTGTATTCATCAGTCATTAACCAGAATTCATCATCACTCCCATGGCTCCCTTGATCTTCATTTTCGGAGATGGGCACAAATTCTTCATCGCTACTGAAATCTAGATTGCTGAGGATGCTGGTAATGGGAAGAAGGGACTCGGCATGCAAGTCGTCATCTAAAACAGACAGCCTCTGCACAGCTTTTATCTTAGCTTTAGGTGGGGGAGCTTCATCTGTGGCACTTTTTAATTCTAGCGACTGGAAGAAATCAGGACAGTGCTTCTGGTTCATTAGACTGTCTGGGTCAAGGTCAGGATCAGTGAAGTCATCTGTATTGTCTATGAACTCTGACAGTGGTGAAGTGTCACCAGAACTAGTGACAAAATACTTGCTATCCTGCTGAGAGTGATGTTTGGAGTCAATCTGACTTTTGGAGCCAAAAGCAGATTGTTCGTTCTTATTCTGCCATTCTGGTATCTTCTGAGATCCTGCCTGACTGCTGTCTTGGAGTACATGAGATTTATAATGTTCGACATAATTAATCAAACCCACAATTTTGGTACTGCAGATCAGACACATGTGATGACTACTGTCCCCATCCATTTTTTTTTCTTCAAAGGAACACCTGGTGACAAGAAAAATTACAAAAGTTAATTAAAACAAAAATGTCAGTCATATAACACAAAGCCCTATATAGCAGGAAATATGCATATGATTCCTACAAACACAAAGTTCATAATTTCTTTTTTTTTTCTTAGAGATAAAAATAAATTTAAATGTTTGAACACTGTAACCATCTCTTACAGCAGTGCTTATTAAATCTTACCAGGGTAATGGGGGGGGGGCCCCCCAACAAAAGAAGCAAAAGCAGTATTTCCTTTTTTGATGTTAAATTAAATCATAAAATTTGGGGGCAAAAGAATGTGCTGATGATTTTCACAACAATGACATTGAGTGCATGTCAGATCTAAAGATGCTAGGTGTTCTTAATATCAGTTTTAAGTTCAAACATTACCTTCTAATAACTGATCAGATTTAATATATATATATAATACAAGTTATTACACTGTACACATTACTGATTACTGTCATTATAGGAAACCTAAATGTCTAGGACCTATGAGAAGACAAGTTATTTAAAGTCTAATATTTATTATATTTTTATTACTAGTATTTTGACTCTAGACTAGTCTTGGCAATTTTTTTGTACTAATTAATATTAATATAATCTGGTAATACTAATAGATAATCTCTAGTAACACTCTAGTCTAGTTCTTCTAGATCTAGATCTCTATATATAAAAATATAGGTCTAGTATTAAATTTTTCAGCCTTACTCCAACTCCATACTACTCCACCGTCCCGTTTTATGATATTCATTGATATAGATTTATCTATTTCATCATTATCTAGATCTCTAGTAGATCAGATCTAGATATATCTGCATGAACCCTGGTCTAATTCAATTAAGTCTAGATTATAGTCTAAATCTAGACTAGATCCTCATCTAGAAGTAATGTGTAATACATTGAAAATTGTTAGATTTCACTGTTTAACATGACAATACGATTATTTTTAAAAAGCGATGGATGCCCGATAAGGCTAAATTTATGAAAATTAGCAATTAACAAAATCGTCTAGTCTGAGTGAATTCCTTTTAGTTACCTTTAAAATGATCAATACATGGTTGGAGATCGATTTAAAGTTAGCTTTTGTTGGTGTGAGCTTTTTTTAATAATAAAAAAAAATAATTTATCTAAATTTCAACCCAAATATCAATAAAGTTGCAAAAAATGGCGTCATTGCAGTAAGGTAAACTACATTAAAAAGTATGTCATCAGACATGCGCAATAAATTGTAGTTCTCGCGTAACCTCCGACCTCTTTGATTTGCTTCCGGTGCAATTTCGGAGGTTGGTTTGGTTGATGAGCTGCTACTGTTTTGATTATGCAGATTCATATGAGGACAAGATTACGCCACATAGCAAGATGTAAATAATCTAGATCTAGGAGAAAAAAAAAACATAGTTCATATTTATTTTTCTGGGATAATAATGTCGTAATAAATGGTGAGTAAATTATAAATTCTTAGTTTGGATATTGTCGTCTTCAAAATTAGGCCTAATTCAATTTCAACTGCCGTCTGCTAAAGAAAATGTGTGTCAGTTGAAAAAAACAGGCCTCGCACCCGTCATTCAGCGCGTGCACGAGACTCGCGGACTGCTAGATCTAGTGTTTGTCAACAAACCTCTCTACGTCTGAGTCTCCTTTCCGTTTTTTTCCCCGCCTACTGCCGTATCGTAAATCAGACTGTTCTTGACCTTTCATTAAAAATCAAAATATTAATCTATTAACTAAACTAGAATTCTGTTTAAGACAAAAAAAAGATTTACTTGTTATCAATATCGTTATTGAAAAATTCATGGATCTATGAGCAGGTGTGAGCTTAACATTGAAATACGTCGTGAAGAAGAGTTCTATTTTAAGAATGTATGTTTACTGTAAAGAAAAACACAAGAGAGAAAAAAAAATGTGTACGTGAAAATCCATGCGATAATGCTTCCTAGCGAGCAGAGAATATCGAAGGAATCCTACCATCTGCTGTTTGTTCTGGGGACATCAATCAAACCTTTCATTGCGTATTGTCAATCATGTGTCAGGCCAGTCTTTGTGGCGCCCCGCGCAATCAATCCGGTGCCCCATCAATCACCCAGGCTTTTATTGTAAAATGTATTTGCACAAGAGCGCAAACAAAAGAGTTTGCGGGGTAGGGGGTGGAGCACCTGACTCAGATTTTTTGACAGCTTTTTGGTAAGGGTAGGTGGGGAAACGTTAGTGGCTGTAATAGACAACACGGGATGTAGGATTAGGGCGGAGTGGGGGGGGGGTTATGTGTTAGATGGCAAACGATAAGTCGATATGGAAAAAATATTGAAAAGAAAAAAGATGACCGACTATCTGGGTTGAATGGATAGGGCTTCTCTTGTCTTTCTCTTGGAAACGCTATTTTAAGCTGGAAAAAAAAAGAAGAAAAAAAAAAACTGATTTATTATGAGCGTTGGTAGTCCTCGTTAGTGTGACATAAAGGCGTTTACTTTTGTCTGGCTTTGGGTTTGATATATAATGGTAGATATCAAGTGAATGTGTAGTGTGTGCCAGGCTGTTCTTGGAGAATGTTGAAAATGAGTTGTGTGTCAGGCTGGCCATTTTAAAGTGCGATTGATTGAAAGTAAGAAAGAAAATATAGAGAAAATAAAAGGGGGGAGGGATGATAGACTCTGAACATTCTCAGCGAATAGGACATGAGAAAACTAGTTGTTTTTTTCTCTACTCACTATTTACACGAAGATGTCGCATGTGAACCAGTAGGGGAGGAGGGGGAGAATTTGAAAATTCCCCCGGCCCCCACTTTAGGGGGGCCCAAAAAGAGTGTTTTTTACATTAAAAATTATATATCATGCAAAATGCAGGGGCCCTTCAAAGAGGTCAGCCCCCCCCCCCCCGGGCCCCCAAACGATGGAAAATTCCTAGCTTTGCCACTGATGTGAACAGATGCACTAATGTTTTGCACTTCATCACCTAATCATATCCATCCCCACGTTCTTGTGCAGTCAGTGTGTGTGTGTGGGGGTGGGGGGGGGGGGGGTTTGAGATTGCCGTACTCAGAGAACATTGCTTGCATGCTCCATGCCAGCCCTTATGAAAGAAAAAAACAAAAAAGTATCGTCCATTTTTAGGGTCATTTTGAAATGAGATTTTGCTTCCATTTGCTTATGTACGGTTGTTTCCCTTCAGACCTTGCTATCTGTGATGTTAAGTCTCTGCGGCTAACGGTTAACGAGCCAGCACAACGACCAACCGCCTTTACTTTCCCCAACTTAAGTCAGGTATCTGTGCGTGTTGGATGGACTCAAGGGCGTCCTAAAAAATCCCAGTCTTCACCAAGATTCGATACCAGGACCCCAGATTCGGAAACCAAGCGCTTAACCACTCAGTCAAGTGTAGTCAAACTGAATTTCTTTTTGATTGAACCAACATAAAATATCTTTGATCTTATCTTATAGGGACGTCTTTTATTTATTCTTTGTCTTAAGACTGCTATATTCTTTGAAAGTTTTGGAGGGAAAATAATAAAAGAATAAAAGTTATTAGATTTTCGTAGCAGAGACAGCAAGTTCCATTTTAGCGCCCCCATTGCAGATACACTCCCCATCATCACATCGGCACTTAATAAATGTAGCACTTCCGCTTGTAGCATTAAGTTTTAATTTTTTTTTAAATATGAAAATAAGGTTCCATTATTTTGATCTACATTTCTCCTTATCTCTTTCTCTTTTTTTTTCTCCCGTACATTGTTTTATTGCGTCAAGAACGTAAATCGGATCTTAAAAATGTAAACATAGAACTGAGTAATTGGTATTACTTAATGATGGCTAGATGTAACATATAGTCGTTCTCGATAGGAGCGCCGACAGTGTCCTCTTTTGACCTTTTGCAATTACCTTATGCCGCCTGGCCCCCCTCTTTTTTTTTTTTTTTCACTCATTCCAAAGAAAACAACAGAATAAAATAAAATGCTTTAAAAAAAAAAAGCTTATAAAAGAGAAAGAATTGTACACTTACTGCCATATGTCTCAATGTTGTAAGATTTATTTCCCTTCTTCTATATCGATCAATTATGCAATTATTACTTATTAAATAATTAATTGGTTATTTTTTAAAAAATTGATTCATGTTTTGTTAGGGGCAATAAAATTTAGTGAGCAAAGTTTTATCTTTGTCCGAGAATGGGAACGGGGGGGGGGGGGGATAACGCTTTCTTTATATGTCTATATGTGTTGGAAAGGTGGCCTTAATGTGGCTTACAACTTGCTCTCGCCCTGGTCGCCGCCGTCTCACTATTAATTACTGGCCATCCTACTGAAAATCTGTGGATGCTTGGATATATTCACTCTCTACTGGTCAGGACTCCCCTCGCTTTACAATTCACCATTCTCTCTCTGCAACAGCACACACAAAAAAAAGGTATTCTCCTTCTTATATAATACGGACGTTACTTCAAAAAAGAAGGTGATTACGTCCTACGCGACATGTATCCGATCATGCATGTTATCCAATGACTCAAATTCTGGCTGGTTCAGGCAACTCATTCCATTCTCTAATAGCACTAGGGAAGAAGGAGCTTTTGTACAACTTTGTCCTAGCATAGGGGACGAGGAATGTGCCTTTATCTATCTTTGTGTCTCTCTAAGTATTTTTATTAGATTTTTGTTTTTGTATTTGAAGATTATGGTTCAGTGTTTTATGTATAGAGTATAGTTGCTACTTTACTGGTCCGTCGTGTTGTCTTTATTTATGTAATGCTAGATGTATTATTCATTGTTTGAAATTTGTGACCTTGTCAATAATGTAAGTTTCAAGAATATTCAGATGTATTCTTATTTAAAGATATTGATTCTCCTTGACAAATCGTTTACACTTAACATGTTTAATTAAGTAAGTGCCATTGCAAATTAAAGCAAAATACAATGTCTGCAATTTTTATTTATTATACATTTGAAGTTTTCTATCGATTTTATAGAAAGCAAAACAATGCAATTATTAAGACGAATGGAGTTGCTCGAAGTCTCTCTATATAGTTCTTAACCTATTGTCTTCTTAATGCCACAATAGTCGATCTGACTTACGGAATCAATGCTTTCTTCCAAGTCGAATAACAATGGTAAGTTAATGCACTAACTTTTGGACTTCCTAATTCCTATTTGAGTGTGTGTATTTTTCTGTTTTGGGGGAAAAATAGATGCAAGGTACTGTTGTTGTCAAAACGGCCACTTGAGATATTCGTTGCGGATTTTCGGTTTATCAAACAGGATTTAAAAAGAATAAGTCTTTACATGATATCTATAAACCTATTTTTTTCTAGTTGATTTGGGAACCGTTCTAAGTGGCTCTGTGCATCATGGTTTCTCTCTTTAGTTTTAATACTTCTATAAAAAAAATGGACGGACGGACATTGGTCACTCCACGCAGACCTAAATGACTATGCTAAGCTCCAGTGCTGGACACGAAGGCTGGATGATAATGATGTGGGACGAAGGGGAAGTAAGAAGTACTAAAAACCTACGAACGGTTATCATGGGAAATAACTCCGGGGCGGGCGTGGGGAGATGGGGACCTTTTGATTTGCATGGGACATGGCAGAGAGAAAGCCCCAACTGTCAGAGACACGGACAGCTGACACGAGTCCTCAACGGATTAGAGGAGACAGCGGCTGGGAGAAGTTTTTAGCGCCCCTACCCCAAGCACCCTTATTTCCTCACCCCCTAACTTGGTTCCCCCCCCCCCCCCCCACACCCTACCTTCGCCACCAAGACGGCGACAAGAGTGAATTCTGAAGTCTACATCTGTAACATTCGTCTTGACGTGAGGGAACTGGCATGATGGAAGAAAAAAATATGGAGGGTGATAGGACCGAACAGGGAGGGAAGGGGAGGAGTAAGTGAGGAAGAAGGAATGATGGAAGATGTGTGAGGGGCTTGCCGGGTGGAATGATCCCTGGCAATTCTTATAATATATTTGTAATGACGTAAATTCTTAAGGCGGTAATATATTCTGCAACGAGGTGGGACCTAATTTATGCAGACATCTATGTGCGCACTCGTGTGTGTGTGTGTGTGCTCTAATGCATGAGTTACTAATAACAGGCGTCTTGAAAAAGTCTTCAACTCAATGTAGCTGATTTTTTACAAAGCTTTTATCAACGCACTCTGACTGTGTGGGAAAAAGTTTGTACACATTATTTCTCCCACATCCATTACCGGATTAAGTTGAAACTTTGCACAGTTGTTCATTAGTACAGACAAGGCATACATCAATTTAAAAAAAGTAACCAATTAGTCCATTAATTACTGGTAATTATTTTTTTTTGTTTGATTTAGACAAGGGAAATTAATCTTAATCCTTCAGTAAGATGTGGTAAACATGTAGGGTTTCGTCCCCTTGGATAATTTCTCCCACAACCATTCTGGGATCAAGTTGAACCTTAAACAATTATTTAGTTTACCTATTTTATTTATTTTGATCTGATATATACGTTTTCGCTAAAACCTACTTTTTACAACTGCTACACGTAAGTAATAAATTGTGTTTTTAACTCTTTCTCTCCTAATCGACGACACCATCGTTCATTTGAAGTCATAAATTAAATTAATGTTTGATTTTATAAACTTGACTTTGTCTTATTTAAAAGAGCCTGCATTCCCCTTTAATTCTAAAGCAAAAAAAAACACAACATTTTCTAATAACAAAACTTAAACGTTATTAAAGCTTTATCAAAAATAGGGTAGTGGATTACTACAGAGCAAAATTCCTTCGAATCGTGAAAAATAATTACGGAGAGAACGAGTTAATGTGACTTCGGCGGAAGTAGGTAAAATCGTGGAGAAGTGACTATTTTTTTTTCACTTTGCGATTTATTTCTGAGTATATCTACCTCTACCCCATTATTTTTATTTCTGCGCTTCTGGCGGACCATAGGAGGAGGCGATCTTAATGTCCCTATTACGTCAAGTGGACAAGAGTTTGGGGCTACTCACTTTCTTCAGGGTGATCTAGTAGTTTTTTCAAAGATCGAAATCTAAGAGACAGACCTTTTGCTTGGTACTTTGTCGTCCGGAGGTTTGTCCGGAAATCTGTCGCCATATCACGTCAAGAAGGCTTTGGTCGATCATGCTGCTATATTATTGGTTTTGTGTTTAATATCATTTTTTTTTGCCCAGGGGGGGGTGTCAATATAAAGTACACTATTCCAATCTCGACCTTACGTAAATCATATCTGTCTTTATAATTAAATTTAACAAATCTTTGAAATGATTATTAAAAAAAATTGAAAACTAAATAAAGAAAAAATCGTATAGAAGTGGTAACATTTATAAA
Source organism: Biomphalaria straminea (assembly GCA_021533235.1). Lineage (NCBI taxonomy): Eukaryota > Metazoa > Mollusca > Gastropoda > Planorbidae > Biomphalaria > Biomphalaria straminea. Next base: position 25,777,420 of record JADKLZ010000167.1, read on the forward strand.
GATCTGATATTATACTCACAGTTTAGAGTTGTGTAACTATATCAATATTCTCTTTTTTAAAACACATTTGTAAGGCACTCCAAGTTCCTTGTAATTTAAGCCTGACTATTTAGCCAGTTTCGAATTCATACACCTAAGCGTGTTTATTGTGAGAGTCTTACACTTGCTTACTGTCGCGTACACCTTCTCTATCATAAACCTGGACCGAATCTTGTTTTCTTACTAGATCTATATTTCAAAGATTTTTTTAAAAAATTGCTTCTGGAAATTTTTGGTAGCTCTAACTACATCGTAAATATCAATGGAGATGATTCTAGAATGTCTGTATTGATCTTACCTATTCTCTTTTAGAGTGTGTGTCTTAAGTGCTTAATGGGTGAGCTCATTATAATACATATTTAATTATCTCACAGATTTATGTTTAGGGGCAAGGGTGCTAAGGTAAGAGCTTTGGGGTAATATGATTTTTGACTGCTGCGTTTTGTAGGTGAAGTTTTGAAGGGTTGGAAAACTTTTTTTTGTTTCTTTCACCGCTTCATCCTGTTTCCATCTTCGCCTCTCTTCTCCATCTCTTTCAATCTCTGCCGTCTGCCTCTTCATTTCCAAAGTAGTCTCTCCGCCCATGCCATAACTCATACTTCTTGATGTATGCTAATGAAGATCTATGACTTTGTGACGATGTTTTGGTAGGAGTTCAGCACCTTCATCCATTACCTACAGCCACTCAAACAAACTAATGTCTGATCTATCTATCTATCTATCTATCTATCTATCTATCTATCTATCTATC
>JADKLZ010000167.1:25790978-25806922 GCA_021533235.1 Biomphalaria straminea
AAACATGTAGGCCTAACGCCTCTTTAACTAAAACACGTACCGCCTCTGTAAGAAAACATATAGGCCTACCGCCTCTTTAACTAAACATGTTCCGGCTCTTTAACTTAAATTTTACCAACTAGTTATGTATGGAGTATATGTGCGTGTTTATGATGTAACCATGGGGAGAAGAGGGCGGATGGTTTGGGTTATGTACGTTGTAGAGTTTCTGATGACGCGGTGTGAAAATTAAGCGGAGACTAGCAAGAGAATTGAGAATGAAAGGATGGTCATTTGTGTTTAAAGCATTATCTCACTTATGGTCGGACATACATCTACACTCAAGCTGGACTTATGTGTATTTATCAATATTTATAAATAAAAGTTTTAGTAAACTGGTTATAAAGGAAGTCTGTTCAATTTTTATTTCATTGAGAATCTTAAACGCCTACATTGGTTAATTGTAGGGCATGATTACCATGTCAAGCTATAGACTAACACGTCTAACCATGTCTGTAGACATAGAATGGCGTTAGAGCTGATAGAGGTAAACTTCAGTAAGAATTGGCTCCGTGTCCGTAGAATCAGGTAAAGTGCAATATTCCAGACCCAGCTGTACATGTATGTATAGTTATCAGTAGCGTAGCTAGGGTGGGGGGAGGAGGGGGAAAATTTGAAAATACCCCCGGGCCCCCACTTGAGGGGGGCCTCCCAAATGAGTGTTTTTTTTACATTAAAAATTAAGTATTACGCAAAATGTAGGGGCCCCCAAAGAGGTCAGTCCCCCCGGGCCACCAAACGATGGGAAATTTCAAGCTACGCCCCTGAAACTTATTTTGCATATTACAGTATAGTGTAAGGATATTTAGCCCCGCCTACTCGACCTAGATGCAAGAAGCATGTTAATGTCAAATGTTATGTTAGTGAGAAATAAAAATTGGTCCAGGGATTGATAAGTGTTTGTACGTGAGACGTGAGAGGGATTGGGGCTCCAAAAGATTTGTTGTTGTTTTTTATAAAGAGAAAGTGGGCGGAGCCCAGGGTAGGGCCATCTAAAAAGAAAAAAACTTGAGTCCTTAAGATTTATGGTCACATCAGAGGTAATGGATTATCAGTCGGGATAAATTACTAGCAATGACAGGGGCAGCTATTTAGTGCTAAGGTCTCCCGAGGCCAGCTGCTTCTCTCCCCCTGAATTTATTTTCTAACTGAGGTATGAGTCGTAAATCAATCAGCTTCGCCATATTGAGTGGCTGCTTCAGCCATATTTTTTTGGCTCCAAAAAATATTTTTCCCTTTCCTTATAGTACATTTATAGTATATTTTTAAAAGTATATATTTGGTTTATAATAATTAAAACGTATTCAAGCATTCATCTCTCAGTTTTCTTCATGTAACCATGACAATATCTGCACTTTAATAAAAGTTCCCGCCATTCTCTTTCACTTTTTGCCATCATGCCCTAGAGAACAGTTTTTGTGTAACCTACTTCCGCCATGTTGTTTTATATTTTCCCCCTTCTTTATTCTTATTTATGTGCCTGTTAGTATGTCTGTCTCTGTAAGACTGTTATCTGTTGTCTTGTCTCTGGCACTCACGCACCCAACGTCTGCTAGGGGTGACCTTCTCATTTGTTCCTAGGGCTTATCTGCCCCTTGTGTTTCTTTATCGCCTTCGACCTTTTTTTTTTTCCCTATGGCGTCCCTTTCTTTGGCCATCCTTTTCTGGGCGTAAAACGTGCCACGCCCCAATCTGGACGACCATTTGGTAAATCATGTGCCGCCCCTGACCAAACCTTCCCCCCACCCCTCTCCAAAGAATCATTTAATGTTTCTGTATGCGCATGAACTTAGGATGGCGTATGTGATTATCAGGACTGATCATATATAATTAGTACAGATGGATGTACATACTGAAGGGTTTGAGCATTTTCTGGTTTGTTAGTTATGTTGGACCACTTCGGGGGCCGATTTTGAGTTTGTGTCTCCAGACAAACTGCCTTTGTAGCCTTGTTACTTATTGGTTTGTTATCATTTTTTAAAACTTCTGGAAACAAAGTGGACAATGCTCGTTTGTAATCATTACTTTTAATCCACTCGTTTTTTTCCCCCCTCTAAAGTTAAGTTATTAGGAATCTTTTGAGATATTTTGTCGGTTCATCAGATCCCATTAGAATGTTAGGGGAGGTGGCTTGGTGTTTCATTCGATTAATATAGATTTGGTCTAAGAAAGTTTTGGAATGTGGAGTTTTGTTGAAGCAGCATTATGACTCTCCCAAATGTACACCACTTATCTCGGCCTAGTGCTGTGCCCTTGGAAAATGGGTGGTCAAATAATGTTTCAGGGGCTTGTGTTATTTCATGGTGAAAAAATAATAATTTATTAATGACTACTAACTCAAGACATAAGCATTCTAAAATGTTGATGAACAAAGCCAAAACTGCTCAGTTTCTAACCATGCTCTCCTTGCTGTAACTAGTTCACAATACAATCTTCAAAAGTCTTTGATTTTAAAATAGGATGCCAAAATTTCATTCCAGGCGACAACTATCAGATCACGTGATATGATTATTTAATTTTACAAAGCTTACATCAACCCTCTCTGTCTTCCTGTCTGTCTGGTGTGTGTACACGTTATTTCTTCTTTTTAGCGGCCCCCGTAAGGGGAAAAGCCGCTATTAGGTTTGTGCAAAATGTCCGTCTGTCCGTCCGTCTGTCACACTCAGGGCGCCAAAACTAGAAGAGATACGAATTTTTTTTTTTTTTTTACCATTAAATGCGGCTTGAAAAGTTTAGGTGCAACGGCTACTTTTAGTTTTCTAAAAGCAAACCGTTTAATTTATAAAATTAATTATTCAAGCGATTTTTTAATAAAAAAAACACCAATTCTAAAACAATTACGTAAATGTAAGGGAGGAAATGTTATTATAAGAAATGCTCTTCATATGTAGATATCACGCACATTTTTTAAAATGAACTTTTAGCAGCGACTTTCATGTACTAGCGTAAAGCCCGGCCATGACATGATTCTAAACCAATTTCTTAAACTTTTTTAAAAATCAGATTTAAAAAAAATGTGTTTAGTGCCCCCATTAGATTGAAAGAAGCATATTTTTTGTGCGTTTTGTCTGTTGGTTTGTCTGTCCACTCAACTCTGATCAGTATGTGACATTAGTTTGGGCTGTTGGTCAACGTGCTGGCCACATGATAAATCGGCCACAGAAACAGATGATGTATACATCACCTACTATATGGATCCAAGGTCTGAATGAGGTACATTACCTTTTTTTTTTACTAGATATATATGGCGATATATTTAATAAGGCGATATTTAATAAAGGTATATTGACGATGATCTGCTTAAGGTCTGCTCACAGCCGTTCTCAACAATTAAATACGATGTATCGCTTTAATAAAAGAGGAACAGATTTATTAGTTAAAAGTAAAGTACTACTATCTATGTGGCGAATCACCTAATAGAGAGATTTGGAACAGAATCATAATGGCTATTGGGCCCGACGATGACCACTGTCAAAAAACATAAACTTAAACTTTATGGCAATATCAAGAGGTCATCAGAGCCCGCAAAGACCTTCTTTCAGTGAACAGTCCCAGGAAAGAGAAGAAAAGGCAGACTAAGAAAACGATGATAAGACAACATCAAAGAATGGACTGGCATGTTAATGGAAAAGATTCTACTTAAGGCAAAATCAGAGAGGAATGAAGGAAGACGGTCGACAGATCCTGTGTGGTGTCCCTACGGTTCTAAAGTCTAAGAGATAGCTGAAAGTTATCTGCGGGACAGGTTCATCTGTTTCTAGGGCCGACGGTAAACGAGAGAGTCATATAGCCAGCACAAAGACCAATCGCCTTTACTTCCCTCAACTAATATCAGATACCTTTAGAATTAGCTGGATTCAGAGGCGCCCAAAAAATCTCATAAATCAAAATCCCAGTCTTCACCGGAATTTGAACCCGTTTCTAAAGCGAAGCACTTCCCACTCAGCCACCACGACCCTCAATACTATTCTTAGCAGCTCCACAATTTATACTTTCATAGAGCTATAAAACTTCTCTAGTTCTTCGTTCTCTTCATCGGGTAGCTGTAAAGTTCCGTTTCAGACGATTCAATTCATGAGACCAATATAATGCGTGTGTCCGACAGTTAACGAGCATGTCATGTGGACACCACAACGACCTACCACCGACTAATGTCGGGGACCCATTATGTTTGGGTGGACTCAGGGACGCTATAAAAAAAGGAGATCCCGAAATTCAGGGCCTCTAACTCGAGGACCCCTACCCCCTACATCACAGGAAGCCAAGAGGGTTACAACTGTTCTACCACGCCCCTATATTGTAGCCATACAAATTACAGATTCTAACACATGATTTACAACACATTTTATTGGAGTTTTCTAGCCTACTGTAAATTTTAACATTTTCCATCAAAAACACGTCAAAGGTACCTCGATATCCCACTTTTTGTGTGTGTGTTAATCTCTAGCCTACACTGTTAATTTGACCCTTTGGGGATCCCGTCCCTCCTCCACCAGCCCGTTCCTTCAAACCTTGACACTTTCCCGCTTTCTCAAACTTGTCGTAAATTTGCTCCCCTTTTAATGGCTATCAAGAGAGTGAGACAGCAGGGAGACCACTGGGATAATTTGCATGAGTTCGCTGTTCTTTGGCTTAGAGCTAAACGTCTTGATCATCGCATGAGATGTTTGTTTTTTGTCCCCTCTCCCCCTTGTAGACCAGTAGTAACAAGAGTCTGTATTCAACTATCTCTTAGAAGTTTTTTTTTTTGTGTGCATATTGTACATTATACAATTTTTAATTTGGTTTTACTTCTGGCCAGTTGAAAAATTTAAATTACAATTAAGACTAATTTACGTTTTGGTAAAAAACAGAAAAAAAAACAAAAAACAAATCGAAAACCTTTACATTTATTAATAAAATAATGGAAAGAAAAAAAAATAAAACAGTAATTAAGCATATTTCCATTTTATATTACAAATACATACAGTTGTGAAAACAAAAACAAAAAAAAAAATAAAAAAAAACTTATAAGTAGCTAGTTTTTGTTTTGTTTTGTTTTGTTTGTTTTTGGAGGGAAACCGGTATACAAAGTAAAGGAAGTGTGTATACTTTTTTAGTATTGCCGAATCTAATTTTCTAAGCGCTTCTGTTTTGTAGTTGGAAAACAACTTCAACACGGAGGAAGTATGAGTCTCACTCAACGTCTTCAAACAGAAAGGCAACTAGCTAACGTTAATAAATAGATCTATACCATGGAACTATGAATATACTATTTGTAGCCCTGCCTTGCACCAGTGCTTGAGGTGCGCATTAGCGCACTGTTTAACGAAAACAGGAAGACACTAGGAATATAGTAGGATAGAGAGAATAACAGTGCATCAGTAATTGTAAAGAGTCTGAATAAGAAGCCAACTTCTGTGCTGCCTGAAGGCTGTAGAAGGGACCTGGAGCGAGGCTGGGAAAGCTGTCGTTGGTCAGGTTGCTGGTGAGAGGACTGGTATAATTAGCAGCAAGACTCTGATGAAGCTGAAAGATGTTTTATGTTTGTCCTACTGAATAAACACACTTATTTATTTCCTGTTGAACTTCGCTGTGTTTCTTTGGCCACAGTTAACAAGGGTGTCATGTGGCTAGCTCAACGACCAACTGCCTGCAATTTTCACCAAACTGAAGTCAAGCATCCATTAGAGCTCGGTGCACCCTCAAAGATCTTGAAATTAAAATCCCGGTCCTCAAAAGGATTTGAGCCGATTCGAAAGCCAAGGCAAGAAAAAAAATAATAAAAAAAAAACATTTTTTCTTTTTTACTAAAACTGGAATATTGTGTTACTCTAGATATTTACGTGCCTTTTCTTTTGTTTCATTATTTAAATCCTCCTTTTCGTAAATCGTTACTGTGGGAGTCCACAGCGCTCCTTACGATCCCCTGCTTGCTAAGGTGTGCGTGTGTGTGGGGGGGTTGCTACCGATACAAATGTGAGAAACACTGACCTAAACAAAAATCTTGGGCAGACATTGGACATAGAGTCCTGAAATGTACTAAACAATGCTATTGAAATGAAGAACTTGTTTTTGTTATGTGGACATTTATCACTTGCCCCTGGATGCAGACTGTAGTGCAAACACAATGGGTTCCTCTTCTCCCCTACCCCCCCTCACACACACACACAACTCACATCCTTTTGTTTTTCTGTAACGTTTCACTTTTTTTCGGCCGGGTTATTATTTCCTTTTCTAATTGCGCTGTTAGTGATATTTCAGGTGAATCTTATCTCCGCTTTCAGACCTGCTAACCTTTTCCCGCGCCATGTTGTTCTTCTCAATCTAATGTATAAATCTCAAAGCCGTGTCCTCCTTTGACGATACCACATCATGCTAAACGTGCTTTTTTGTTGTTGTTTTTTTTTCGACTTACAGCTAAAAGATCCCGTAATGTCTCGTCAATATTCGGTATTTCCAAATGTTATGTTTTATGGAAATGATGCAATGGTTTCTAACGCAATGGGCGGGGCTTATAGACAGGAAGCACGTGGAAGAATGATGGAAGAGGAGCAAAGAGGAAATATTTGTGGGAGATTAAAAAGGGATTATCAAAAGATAGTTATGATGTTATAGTAGAAGCAGGGTCAGCCTTAGCTGATTGGAGGCCCTGGGCGAAGTGAATTTGGTGGCCCCATATGAATTATAAAACCTATGCAAACCGAACATATAAAATTAAAACTTAAAAAAAGAATTATGCAATTAAAGTTAAAAAAAAAAACATACCTATATAGTATATAATCTAGAGCTTAGAGCTCTGCTAGGTTTGCCATTTGAAAGAGACTTAGAGCTAGATTAGTAGACATAGATCCATAGAGCTCTGCTAGGTTTGCCATTTGAAAGAGACTTAGAGCTAGACTAGTAGACATAGATCCATAGAGCTCTGCTAGTTTGGGATTTGATCTAAGCTTTGGAATATTTTCTGTGCCTGGCCCCCGTCAATCGGCGGCCTTAGACATCTGCCCAGTTTGTCTAAGGCAGTGGCGTAGCTAGGGTGGGGGAGGAGGGGAAGAATTTGAAAATCCCCCCCGGGCCCCCATTGGAGAGGGCCATAAAATGAGTGTTTTTTTTACATTAAAAATTAAATATTAAGCAAACGAATGGGCCCCCAAACAAAGGAAAATTCCTAGCTACGCCCCTGGTCTAAGGTTGACCTTGGTTAAAGAAATAGTATAGATTCATGTGTTTGTTTAAAAGAGAATAATGTGTTCTTTATTGACGGACTGCCAGAAAGAATGAAAGCACTGTTAACATATTCTCCCTAACTTAAGACTAAGCTTACCATAAGGTTCTCGTTTAAAGTGTTGCGATTATCCTCAATTATCTATTATAGACCAGAATTCAAAGTTTGAAGCGGATAGCTTGAATGCAATGTTAAATTGTTAATGCTTTTTAATGACCCAATACAATTATCACATATATGAATAGACTCGCTTGATTCAAAGAAATACTTGGTGGTAATCGCCAAAGACTAACAAATAATATTGAATCAATTGATCAGCGTTTCCTTGTTTCAATGGAAAGAATATTTTTGCACATCCTGCTTTGAGCTTTGTTGGATTGTTGAGGCCTGGGTAGGCTCCACCTCAGGGAAGACCGGTCAAGGAGTTTCATGAGCTCTGTTCAACTGTCACAACTCAAAAAACACCAACGAAGGCCGAACAAGCAATATAGTAAGTCGACAATCGCTTCAACTTTACAATACTTTTAATAATCAATAAGGGAATCCGTCTGTCTTTCTATGCTAGCCGTCTGTAAATAATCTCAGATAAAAATAGCGTCTTCTTGATAGAGTCGACCTAAAGCGTTCTTCTTTTTTAATCTAACCTATCCGTCACTTCCGTCACTAAGTAAAAACTTACCCCTTAATTATTCCCGAAATAAATCTATATTCTAATCATGTCATAACAGCTCTCAGACTCCTCTAGCTTATTGGGATTTGTCCCAGCATTCAAGACATTTTTACAGAGCTTATATCAACTCACTGTCTCTTCTTTCTACCTGTCTATTTTGAAAAAAAGTTTGATCACGTTATTTCTCCCACATTCATTCTGGAATCAAGTTGAAACTTTGCACACAATTCAATGACAAAGACTGTACATGAATCCATTAAAAAAATAAACACATTTGTTCACTTAGATAATGTAATAGGTTATCTCTCCCACGGTCATCAATGGATCAAGTTGAAAATTTAAACAATTGTTTTGTAAGTACTTAAACATGAATTTTTTAAAAATATATTAACCAATTAGTCAATTAATGTTGGTAATTAATTTATTTTTTGTCATCGAAAAAGGGAACTAACTTCAACATTATTGAGCGATATAGTTGTAAGTGTGTAGTTCTTTTCCTTAGATTGAAAATTTGAATTTTTTTTTTTTTTTTTTTTCAATTTTGCTTGTTACTTCTCCAATTTTGCAAATGAAGCGAGATTTGTATTTTTATGAACGTTTTTCTCTGCCAAACATTTTAAATACCAAGGCATTACATTAAGAGATGTCTTAATATATGAGACCACAGAGCACCATTTCCTCTCGTACCTACTGAAAAGAATGAAGAAAGGAAGACAAGGAAGACCACTAATCAATCACCCAAAGTGGGAGGGGTTATAGATTGGTTATATCGAATATCGGGCCACCCTGACCTGCCTTTACACGTGTGTAAATTAAATTAACGAGCAGAGCGTACAAATAAAATTATTTATTACAAACAAAGCTAATCTAAGGAAAGAACCGCACAATCGACACACACACATATAGCGTACTTGATATTGTTGTGTATTATCGTGAAAGTATCAGATAAGATTTCGTCTAAAATCTAGATCTCACAATCAGAAGACAGAATGTTTTCTGGCAACAATTAGCTATCGGTATTGTGTGAATAGTGTTGAAGTAATATAAATAGTGACCTGATTCGATCAGTTTCTAGAGGCCGTGGTCAGGTCATAGAATACCAGGGCAAACACACGTTAATAGTCATCCAATCAGGTCTGCATTCTCTGGTGACACTCCACATGGGCAGATGTCACTGGTTCCAATTTTGAGCTTCCGGTACATGTTTTGTCGCATTCTGTTGTGTCCGGTCCTAAGTCGAAAGATTAGACGTTGATCTTGTCGGGATAGCCTGTAGTAAGCATCACGTCCTCGAACACTGCGCTCTTTACCAAGAGGCAAGAGGCCCGTATAAGACACTGGCCCCAAAGCACCCCAATAGAAAGAAAACTATATGGAGAGCTCCCTGATTTGGAAACCACTGCGCAGTTCATCTCATATATTGGTGCAGTGATCTGAACCTTCCAACATAACAATGAGAATGAAGAAGAATCTAATCAGGGAAAGAGGTTAAGTGAAAAAAAAAAGTCAGTTTCTAGAAGATCATAGTTAATACAATATTTAAAATAGAAGTTTCTATGTTGAAAGTACGATTGAGAAAAGTATAAATTATTGGATAGCTAGTAGGTCGGGGTCCTTATAGAGCAGTGGTTCCCAAACTTTTTTGTCTCGTGGACCCCTTGACATGTTTTCTGGTTTTCCGTGGACCCCCTGCTTAAGCTATATTGAGTTTTTCAAATCACACATTTTGTTTAAATAATTTCCAACCAATGACATGAGGAGTGAACTAGTAATTTAAAACTACATTAGAAGTTTGATTTATTTTATTACAATTTATTTATTAACAAAATTAAAATTTAAACCCATCATGTAACAGTTAATATATATCGTTAACTATCACTAAACACATTGGAAACTTTTTTTTTAAGGGTTTGCAAGCTCGACTTCCATTGCTACGGAGATTTATTATTATTTTTCATATAAAGATTTGTTTGTTTTTTTTTGTAAAAGGTTTCACAAAAAGCTGTTTTCCGTAGATTTTTTGAGCCATAATAATTTGAATTAAAAAAATACACCATTACCAGACAAGTTGGCTTGGCCAGCTGTATATGGAAATATGTTGTTTGCATAAATATGTCGTTTGCAAAGACTTAAATGAAAAGAAAGAAATATTTAGCTATATTCCAACAGAGCTCAAGAATTTAGTGAACTACCATTGCTCTAACATAGTTTTCATGGGTTGTTCTCAGAAAGCCACCACAAACGAAGGAGCTGGAAGACTCATTGAATTGCCCAATGGAGAAAAAATACAAAATAGTTTTAAAAACTTTAACGGCTGGCTAAATCATTCATGTTTTTTTCACCCATTGTATGTCGTTTTCAAAATTTCGCAAGATATTTTAAGACACAGCAAACCATTATGTTTTCCTTAAAATTTGAAAGCAAATATTTTGTCAATTGTATATTTTTTTCTCAACTTTATCATGGAGTGTTCAATAGTTTTTCTAATCTTATCAGGGTGGCTTTGTCTCCAACTATCCTCCAGCTTAGGTAGTTTCATATTGTTGTTACATAAAATGTTGTTTAATAAAAGACAAATAGGCAATATAAGTTCAACGAGAAAAGAAGAATTTTTTTTTAGAAATTAACACCACCATCTATTTTATATTTAGATTCAGCCATGTTAAGTATCAATAATCTCTAGACCAAATTAAGCTATTTAAATGAGATATTAAAATTAAAATTGTTTTTCATTCCAATAATACAATGAAAATGTAATGGCCTAGCTATAATAAAGTATAAACAATGTATATTTGTACGATATAATAGGTGATTCCATTAATGTAAGATTTATATTAAACTCAATTCCTTCTTAAATGAAATCCACTCTCGTGGACCCCCATTTGCATGCCATGGACCCCCAATTCTTTTTTTTTTCACTTTCGCGGACCCCTTGGAAGTCCTCGTGGACCCCTGGGGGTCCATATGAACCACTTTGGGAATCACTGTTATAGAGTAACAGGTCCTCGCATTGTGACGGTCTTTTGCTTAGTGACGGTCTTGTGTTAGAATGAGCTTAAACATTTGCGGGTCCATTAGTTAGAAGTTGTATCTTTAAGTTGTTTAAATGATAAGTGAGATCAGTTGAAGTTATGCTAGTAAAAAGTTTAATATTATCAAAAGATTAAAGTCATAGAATTGAAAGTCTAAGCATATGTTTAAGTTGAAGTTGGGGAAAAATAAAGGCGGTGGTTGTGCTGGCCATATGACACCCACGTTAACCGTAGGCCACGGAATCATCTGCCCTATAGACCACAAGGGGAACTTTACTTTTTTTTTTTACTTTTACTAACACGGTCACGGTCAGTCTGTATAAGTCAATGATTCTAGATTCTTTTTCTTTTAATTCCATTTGTTTGTACTTGGTGAGTAATCTGAGTGAGTTAACAATAGAAGCACTTATGCTCGGTTCCAGCTAGGGACGAATCATTTTTAAGACACGAGGGTTATCACGTTATACTGAGGCTCAGGCTGTTATGTCCTGCCTTCCATCCATCACTCGTTATTTCTGCAACAAAAATTAACTCTGTCCATCCATCACTTTTCTATACAAACATCTTCTACCTTCTTCTCTGCATTCCTATTCTTCCCCCCCCCCCCCCAGACACATACTTTACACCCCCTCTTATTTTAGTGTCGTTTAGAATACGATTAGACATAGAGGAGATTTCACTCTCAATATACGTCCCAGAGGCGTAGCTAGGGTGGGAGAACGAGGGAGGCGAATTTGAAAATCCCCTCGGGTCTCCACTTGAGGGGGGCTCCCTAAATGAGTGGGTTTTTTTTGCATTAAAAATTAAACATTACTCAAAATGCAGGGGCACCCCAAGAGGTCAAGCCCCCTGGCCCCCAAACGATGGAAAACTCCTAGATAGGTCCCTGATACATCCATTTTTTGTTCTCCAGCTGTAGCCAATATAAGATAAGATAACAAGATAATTTGAGCGTCTTCCTCATTGTGTTACCCTCACACACTTAAGGCACGAACATTTGACGAAAATGTTTTCAAAATCCTTTTATCCTGTCACTGTGTGCATCACAATCACATAACAGAGCAGCGGTAATCGGAGGAACATAAATCGATTCGATTAAAAAAAAAAAGAAGTGTTTTTTAGAAATTGAAAATGTGATGGAATCGAATACGGAACGCGTGTCATGCCCATCGATACTAACGTGTCGTCCTTGGGTACTCTGGCTGGTCATGTATTTTCTACTTTCTGTTATGACAAGTCGTTTAACGTAAAGCGGAATTTACCGTCACCGAGTCCGCTCAGTTTATGTACATGTTTGAGAAATAGATAGGTTTTAGTTATAGAGAGCTTCAGTAACCTATTAATCTGTATTAGGGCCGGATTTAAAGGAAGGCAGGCGTGGATACATCCCCAAGCCTAAACAAGAAATGAGCCACCACAAAATAGATACAAATATATCTTGATTTTATAAGTGTAGGTCAAAATTTACACTCCACGCCAACTTCACAATAAAATGAAAACTCTGATGCTTTTGACAAATTTTAATATAGAAAACGAATATATTATTCTTTTTTATTTTATTTTCAATAATAACTGAGTAATAGATGGTTTTTTTTTTCTGATGTAGTTCTTCTGCGCATCCAAAACAGTCAGATTTTCAACGGGTTTGTATGTGACATCACACAAGCCTATTAATTTAATCTATTGACTTTCTGTATAATGGGAAACTATACCTGCAAGGAGAACATACAAGAACAATATCATCCACTTAATACGATTTATTTATTAAATTGCCAATACTGAAAATATTAGCCCTGGTATCTCATTATTCATAATGATAAAAATTATAATAAATTATAGTAATAATAAAAGACTGGCCATTCCTTGTATATTAATATAAAAACTATATTTTTTATTCAGTTCATTTAACTTTGTTTTTTATGCGTGTTTTTTAACTTAGTGAAACTGTGAGATTCAAATGACAGCTTAGGAGATTTATATGGAGAGTTAAAATTGTACCATCCGGTGAAATAGTGTCTTGGTGGTACCCTTGTCACTGTTTAGATTTACTGTCTTGATCTGTCCATAGTTTATTTTAGGCAATAAATCGGGGGGGGGGGGGGGGGGGGGCAGTGAATAAGTGGGTAGAAAGAAATCAGGACAAGGGAAATAATCCATGAATAACTTTGATAGGTTTTTATTTATTTCCCCTTCATGGGGTAGGATACATTGTTTTAAGTGGGTGGGGAAAATGTTATGATTTATCACCCCTGAGTTCACCGCTGGTTATGTGTCTCATCAGTTTCTGAGTATTTCTTCTTTCTCGTATCGTAAATTTTCATGTCTTTCCCTTTTAACCGTATCTCTTTGGCGTTAGTTGCTAATACAAAAAGGATAGGAGTGGTTCTGAAGGTGTGTAGATATAATATATGCGAAATGAGAATGTGATATATGCATTCTTTGTTAAAAAAAACATCTATCTATCTATCTGTCTATCTATCTATCTATCTATTATTCTTTTTTTCTTTTGTTCTTTCCACACAACTACCTACCTTCATATCCATCCATCCATCCATCTATCTTTCCATTCATTCATCTTTCTGTCTGTAGTTCCGTTTGATCATTGGTAAACTAAATATTTTTGTCTCTTTTTTTTTTTTTGTCACCAGGCTTTCTCTCCTTTTACTTTTCCATTTGTCCGTCCTTTTTTTTTTTCCAGTCATTCATTTCTCTGTCTATGTCCTTTTTTTTTGTTTCCCACTATTCACAATGTCGCAGTAATCAAACGTGAACTCTTACGGTCTTTTCAAAGTCTTGTTGATCTAAATGTACATGTTTATCCCGTTAAGAAATGTTATATAATAGAATCACATCAGTGGTTAAATGTTTAACAGTGCGCGCCCCCCCCGGTGATGTAGAATAAAGTTGTTGTTTTTTTTTAAGTTTTCTGTATAAGATTTTCATACATCCATAAATGAATGGAGGCGGAGGTGGCCTTAACCCTTGTACATTCTACGGAATGTCGCTAAGCGATGTATTTTAATAAGTCATGTAGTAATTTGTGTGCACTTCAGAACTAAGAATCATATTTCTATGCTATTTGGTTGTAGTACATCAGAGGTTCTACAACCCCTTTTTACAATCCTCCACTCCGCCGTGACCCCCCCCACACACACACACACACAGCAATAGAAGAATTGACACAATCAATCCATTTTTTTCGATGGTTCTAGGCGACTCCTAACAGATCTTCAACATACCCCCAAGTGAGTGGCGACCCACAGGTTGAGAACCCCTGTAGTACATAGTCACTCCAATTCTTTAGTTTGCAACAGTGATCTTTGACATTGTTGACTTTGTCTATTTATGTCAGAACGTACAGGGATGTGATTGTAAGCATCTCTGAATTACGGCGGGATAGTACATTGTGTCCCAGCACGAAGTGACAGTTGGAGAGCTCTTCTTGTCTTATCTTATCTTATCTTATATAATACAGAAGTTACTTCAAAAAAGAATATTGTTACGTCCATAGACATAAATAAATATAGACTGGAAACAGGAAGTAACTTTATGTAACTTGAAAAATTGTATGTCTATTGAATTCGGATTTCCGAAATCTGACAAGTTACACGATCTTCAGTCTTGAAAATTAAACAAAACTACACTGCCTCCTTATTTACAAAACACTAATAAAAATATTGTAATACTTATATAGGTTATGGCGGAAATAGATATGAATACTTAACTTTTATACTGCTCATGCTGTATAGTAAAGCGCACAAATGTGCAAATCACAAATGTTCCCTTCATGAAACTGTCTTATTGGCCAGTCTATATTTATTTATGTCTATGGTTACGTCCTACGCGTCTCATAAAAGCTGCGGAACAAACATTTGAGGCTAAGAAATACCATTATTCAAGACAGGCGCAGAAGTTGGGAAGAAAACTTAGATAGAAAGTCAGCGACAACGGCTTTGTTTTCACAAAATGCGGGAAAATATTGAGCTCGCAACTGGGTTTGCTTAGTCACGTGAAACAATGCACTCATCCTTCGGAATCGAAGACATAGCTATTATGATTATTTCAAAATGACTTCCGAGCTTCCTCTTCCATTTTTGTCATCGTTTTTTTTCCACGCTCTACAATATTTACAACACATTATTTTTTCATAATGCCCCCACCTTCTTTCTAATGATTTTTTATTACTAACATAATGTAAACTGGATCTGTACAGTAGACCACTGTGATTAAATTTTGGTGAAAATCTTAGAATCGAAAATAGTTATTACCCGAAAACTATGTTTTACACATTTTATCCATGTAATACAAACGTACTCTGGCTATATATATCTCTTGTTTCTAAACTTACAAGCGGTCTACTGTATCTGGTAATATCTCTTGACATTCAGTCAGACGCAAGGGAGGATGATGATGATGTGGTGGTTTTGGGGGGGGGTAGACCCCCAAACTTTGCCAATTTGTTGAACATTTCACATGCGTCCAGCGACAGTTACACATGTCCTGCGTCGTTCCACCCCCCCCTGCCACCCCCGTTCTTAGGGTTATTTACTCCAATCTTCTCATTCTTTCTACGTCCTGCCCTTTTTTTTTTTGTCTGAGCCTGGTTCTGTTCTTTTATCATTGACAGACCTAGTACCTGTTAGTTATCAAATGTGGGGGGATGCTTAGGCTGGAAGGTGGAGGGGCATTGTTTTCTTGATATAAAACTGGGAGGGGGGGGGGAGATCGTGTGAGCGAGAAAAGATATACGAGGGCTATAAGCTACAGTGACACTGGGATATAGGGGTCTTGAGTCGGTATAGGAAAGGTACAGTGACACTGGGATATAGGGGTCTTGAGTCGGTATAGGAAAGGTACAGTGACACTGGGATATAGGGGTCTTGAGTCGGTATAGGAAAGGTACAGTGACACTGGGATATAGGGGTCTTGAGTTGGTATAGGAAAGGTACAGTGACACTGGGATATAGGGGTCTTGAGTCGGTATAGGAAAGGTACAGTG
>JADKLZ010000167.1:25868374-25888679 GCA_021533235.1 Biomphalaria straminea
CCATCTCTCTCTGCCTATGGTTCCTTTTTTTATTTTTACAATGCCCAGTGCCTCCCTCCCCCTTCCATGACACAGCTCATACACCCCTCTCGTTCGCACGCTCTCCCCATTAATATTAATTAACCGTGATTAATATCATTTAGTGACGATGGGCTAAGAGGGCGCTGGTGAACGATACGCCATAGACAAAGAAAGCCCAACCCAGACTGGATAGTGGGGGGGGGGAGGTGTTGGGTCGAGGGTTGTGTTAATGATTGGGTTCAGGAGAGACGGGTATTGTTGTGGTAAATAATTTAGGCGCCCTGGCCCCGATTATGTCCAATTAGCGGTATATGACGTTAAGGATAGAGCGGGAAATTAATGCTGCTGATTGGACAAAAAAAGAAGGGGGTCACGTGTTCAAATACAGACATAGTCGATAAATAATGCTTCAGGTCTACACCATTGCCTCCCGGGAGGTCAGGTTCCAGACGTGACCCTTGGACACTCTCTACATTGGATTCCATTTTTTGTGTTATGTTATTCAGAATTACACCACCACCCCCTTCCATATAAAGTTAGCTTCAGATGAATTCGTCACTATACTAAAATAAACTGGAGGCGCCTTGACTGAGCGGTAAAGCGCTTGACTTCCGTACCGATGGTTCCGGGTTCGAATCCTGGTGAAGACTGGGATTTTCAATTTCGGGATCTTTGGGTACCCGACATTATTTGGGGGAAAAGTAAAGGCGGTTGGTTGTTGTGCTGGCCACATGACACCCTCGACGGATCCTCGTTAACTGTGAACCACAGAATCAGATGACCTTTAAATCATCTGCCCTATAGATCGCAAGGTCTGAAAGGGGAACTATTTACGTCACTAAAAAGACCTATTTCCTCTGACAAGCAAAGCCAATAAAATTTTGTATTTGAAATGGTAGGAATATTTTATCTAAAGTTTGTGTTTTGATTTAAAAAAAAAAAGAGTGAGCTAAAACAGGCATGCTGTAGTTATTGAATATTAGATGGCTTTGACATATGACAGATGGCATTGACACATGACAGCTATATTTGTCAATTAAAGTCTAAAAACGAAATGCCTTGCGTGACGTTCACTCTATTGACCCATCTAATCTTTCTCCGTCAGTTTCGGTCGACCTGGAGAGGGGGGGGGGGGAGGGGGTGATATCCAAATGTTTCCAATGATAAGCTAGATCCGGAAAAAAAAGGAATAACCTCTCGGAAATGGCCTTGGTTGTAGAGTAAAGAGGTGGATCTATTTTAGTTCGAAACCGCTAATGCATACATAGTTCTTTAAAGATAAACAATTTCTTTGAGTTGTTTTGTTTGGGATCTACGGCAGGCTCTAAAACTGTGAGGAAGGGGAATCCAAGTTATGTCATGGCGAAGTCAATGCGCTTTTCAAGCGACAAATACAATTCTGCTTGACTTTCTCGTCTCAGAACGGTCGAATTTCTTCCATTTGTAATACAACGTTCTGTAGAATTTTGTGTCACCAACAAAATAGGGCCGCAAAGATGTTTCGCTTAAGACGAAGATGAACTTACGGCCATAACGTCCATTAGGGAAGTAAAGTAAGTTAAGTTCCTCTTCCAGAACTTGCGATCAATGGCTACATACAGTCCTCGAATCTCCTTAGCATTTAGTATTTGCCATCCCTCCCCCTACTCTTTCTTTATATTGAACGAATTCGACCTGCGTTCTCGACTAGAATGAACAGTGCGCTACAGACTCCAAGAGAATTTATTTCTTTAACTCACAACGCATTTGATATAAACTTCAGGGCGCTTACGGCGCTTTCCTCGACTCCTTGGCTAAAAAGGGTAGTGCGAAAGTAAATGTTTTCGTTTGTGGGCGGAGGGGGGGGGCGCGTGTGGCGGGAGTTAAAGTTACAAAAACAAAAAAAAAACTATATATGATTAATCATGTTTTTTAATGACACTATAACGCTACATATAAAACACACACACACCAAACCCCGAACAGTATGACGTGATTAGGCAGGCTCTACAACAGAGCAAAAATATTTATATTTGTAACACTTTGCTGCCTTGAGATTTTGTTTAGAGCGAGGACTACTTCGTACACTCACGGCGCAAACGTCGAGGAAGGCGTCCCGGGGGTGGGGAGGGGGGACTAGTGTACCGACTGTCAAGAGTTACTGTTACTGTCTAGCAGTTGACGATTTCATGACACACACCTGACGAACTCGTTTACCCTTTGTCAAGCTCTGTCCCGACCCCCCCCCCCTCTTCCCCAACACAAAACAAGAAAAAAAAATCTCCGAACTACGGCAACTGTGTGTCAAGATCTCTTTTAATACTTGGCGCCAATGTGGTTAGAAGAGTTGACTGAAGGAGAGATCCTGAAGGGGTGACGGCGCAGTGCTCTGATTGTTAAAGGGGAAGACTAGAGCTAGTGTGTCATTCTTATCCAACTAGTCCAGTCTTGGTAATAGTAAGTCACTGACCATAGCACGAGAACTAATGGTAAATATCTGACTTTACCCCCCCCCTTTTTTTCCCTTCTCTTTCGAGATTGCGTCTTGGGCTCTACGTTTCAAACCTAACGCTTTTTTTTTTTTTAGCAACACCGCCCTCGGTCCTTCGGTGACGTAGGCGCCTTTCTTTATCACGAGGTCCGCTCTCTGACATCAGTCGTGGGGGAGCACAATGCCGGGTAGTTCATTTGACATCCTGTTGACATTAGCCTGACATATGTTGACATCTCAATACACATATGTCACCGTTTAATTGCCCTGTATCAGCATTGATATTTGAATGAGCTGGAGGAGGGGAGGCGAATCGCCGCAACTCTACGAGAAGAGGGAAATCTTATATTTAAAAAAAAAAGCTGTGCGTCTGTGTGTGCACTGAATGTGTGTGTTACGCGAATGTCACATCGTGAGCTACTGACAGTCAGCTTCGTCCCTACCACAAAGAACTGTCACAGGGAACACCTTTTTTTTTTTTTGAAAACCTTCCTCCAGAATTCTATTTAGACCAGACTGATGGGCTGGAGTGATGTCTTTATAGATATATGTCTGGTTTAAAAACAACTTGTAATATGAATTCTATTATAACTTTGGTCGTGCGCCTTGATCTTCGTCACCACGGTTCTGCCGCCGCTACCCCTTGACCGTCATGTTTCGGCTAGCAGGTGATGGTCTTCTTTATTTTTTTCAGGACGTCAGAAACAAGTTTCATGACATCTTTCAATGGAATGGTTTAGACTTGTGTTTATGGTGCATTCTTTTTGTAAGCTGAAACTGAGATTGCGGAAGATAGTGTGACCTAACTGACAAAAGGTTTCCGCGCTTTCTAAATGAGAATTTGCAAATGTTTTTGTCCACTTTTGAGAATGTGTTTTTGTAACTGTGGTTGATTTTTGACAAGAGCAGCGGTGGATTGTGTGCTTGCATACCCCAGTTTGAGAAACACTGTTGTGTCTCCAGAGAATGCTGCCCGTGTCTTTCAACGTTGTAGATTTTATTGAGCAACCCGATCACGATACTCCTCCTCTCCCAGAGCACCCTTTAGAGGACAAACTGTATAGACAGCCTGATCCTGAAACCTTTGTTTAGTTCTTCTCACACACTATTCAACTTGTTCATGACAAAGCAGAAGTCGGCCATGTTCCTGTTTGAAGTTTGTAAAAGTTGATTCATTGACATTGCTAAGATTTTGAAGGCAGATATTGATGAATTTTTAATTTCATCTTTAACATTTCAGACTCAATAGACATTGGTTCCGGACATCGGTTTGAACTTTGAGAAATTTCACTAGCGGTATTTTTGTCAGACGTTGTCGTTCAACATTAGCAAGAGGGCATGTAACAGTCTAGCGCGTGCATCCTCGGACACTTAAGACTTAACATTTTAGTTGATAGCCTCAAAGCTTTTTAATAAATTATTTGACCTTAACTACGATCTGATGGATGAGTTTGTCAGAGAGGGATAGTGGGAGAAAGTTACGAGATGGTTAGCTCGGTGAGGATAGAGGGAAGGAGGGAGCGTGTGCCTTACTAAAAAGACAGCTTTAAGCCCACAGAAGAATGCATTGCCTAGACTTAGCTTTGTACTTTGAAAAATAAAAAAAAACATGACGTTGAAAGCGGACGTAAAATTTAATCGAAAGTGAAAAAAAACAACTTTTCCCAGAAATAGAAGGATTAAGAAGTTTAAAGATGAATTGTTTGGTAGTTTGCAGAAAGAATGGAACACAGGAGCGGGGGGAGAAGGCTGGAATTGGTTATAGAGTGGCGCTGAAAGGGGGTGGGGAGTTTTATAGGAAATGAATGATTTTGTATAGAGGCTGTCAGTCGCGAGACTATCAATCAAGGTGGCGCTGTCAGTGAGTCGGTGTCTCTCCCATAATCCCCTCGTTCATTGCAGTTGACAGGGGATTGTTTGGAATAGAATTAGACAAGAAAGGCGGAAACGAACAGAGAGAGAGAGAGAGGGAAAGAAGCAAACGTTGGGACGATACTCAAATAAAAGCCGTTGCAAATGGTTGTATCTAAGAGTCAAGAGTCCGTGTGTGTGAAATTACTAGAATAATACATAGTTGAAAGTGGCATATGTCATCCAAGACACAGGTCTTCGCCCACAGGAAAATTGCCTGGTAGTGTGATATGCGATTCGGACTAGTCACCAGGACAGGATATGCAACATAAGCAGTAGCTCAGGGCCCCCAAGAAATCCTTAGCACTGACATGATATCTGGACTTCATAATAAGGCTTGTCTTCGAGTCCGAAGATTAGTGAGGAATACAGTATTTCCCGTAGATGCGCAGCCCCAGCTGTGACCTACATATTTTGCCACATCCAGGGCAAGCATAAAAGGCTCATATCTCAAATAGCTTAGGTCTTTTTTAAGTCTATAGGGTACTAGTTGTATGGATATGTCCGACTTCTATCTATCTATCTATCTATCTATCTATATCCATCCATCCATCCATCTATCCATCCATCCATCCATCATTCCATCCATCCATCCATCATTCCATCCATCCATCCATCCATCCATCTATCTATCTATCTATCTATCTATCTATCTATCTATCCATTCATCTATCTATCTATCTATCTAATCCATTCATCTAGCTAGCTGTCTGTATCTCATGTCCATCCATCCATCCATCCATCTATCTATCTATTTATCTATCTATCTATCTATCTATCTATCTATCTATCTATCTATCTATCTATCTATCTATCTATCCATTCATCTATCTATCTATCTAATCCATTCATCTAGCTAGCTGTCTGTATCTCATGTCCATCCATCCATCCATCCATCCATCCATCCATCCATCCATCTATCTATTTATCTATCTATCTATCTATCTATCTATCTATCTATCTATCTATCTACCTATCCATTCATCTATCTATCTATCTAATCCATTCATCTAGCTAGCTGTCTGTATGTCATGTCTCGTCTTGTGTCTAAATGTAACCTCTCTTTCGGACATATCCGTGTTACATTTACTCTTAAAGTCCCTAAGGTCCTTCGTCTTATGTTGTTTTAGGTTTAGAATTAAGACTGGTACGGTACCAACCTACCGGTTCCAAAAGGTTCTCCAGCTGGATGATATGGTTTTCCAGAGATTTTATGTGGCACTGACAATGTCTTAAGACACATTGTTTACATTGATAATTTGCACATTTTAGGAATCGTGTTTATTTTGATAGATGATCGGTTTTAAATATCGATTGGTCTGGGCTGATCTCCTTGGGTGGTCGCGAGCCAGTATTGTTATTCAAATGGGAAAGTCTTGGTCGATTATATGGTACCGGCGCAATCTCTCTGCTACAGTCAGGAGAGAGGGATTAAATCAATATGTACGCCATAGCCGCCCCACCCACTCTCTCGTTCCTCACGTGTCTATCGTGAATAAACTTTCACCTCTCCCTCATTCTCTTACCCTCTCTTTCTCTCTCTTTCTCCCTCTTTCTCTCTTCGCATCCCACTGTTTGGACGTAAAATTGTAATGCAAACATCGTGTAGTAATTGCTAGATTTGAACTCGTACTCTCTGAGACAACAATATGTGTGAGTTTTTTCAACAGTCGTGAACAAGACAACTATCCATCTCACCCCTCCTTGCTTTCTTAATCGCTTTCAGACTATCTGCTCATCTTATTGAAGAGTTTCTTTGTTTATAGAGCTCAGTATGTCTCCAACGACGCCCAGATTCAGCGCTCCTCCTCCTCCTCCTTGGAGTTTTGCGTATGCGTGTGTAAAACTTCCCAGAAAATTGTGCCTTTGCTTTTTGTTTAAATTTATAGTAATTAAATCATTTAAATAAATTATTTCATAATTGTAAATGATCTAATAATTCTAGTTTTGCACTGACAGTTTGACAGTAATTTTTTTTTTTTTTTGCAGGTACCAGCAAGACCGGAAGTAGTGAGCAAAGCAGCAACGAAGATCAGCAATTGGTTGATTCCAGTCATGTGACCCTTGACAGCGGAGCAGAGGAGGGCGAGGATGATGGAGAGACCACCTCCGAGGACGAGGCCAGCGTTGAAGGATCTGTCCGCAGTCCTAATGCTAAACAGGAAGCCGTCATTGGGCTGAGCAGCTCTGGGACTGTGCACGACACAGCTGAAGTCGGACTGTGCGTAGAACAGCAAAGCTACGTGAAAGAGAAAGGGGAGATTGTCCGAGACATTAGGGACGAGAGCGGACAATCTTCTGACAAACCACTAGAGGTGATAAGTGGATTGCAATTAGATGTGAAAGAAGTTGGCGCGTATAAGAAAGGTGCCAGCAAGTATAGCTTTCCATCTTGTTCGCCTCCGTTAATTTCCCCCTCCAAACGAACAAGCAAAGAACCACAAATGACTCTTGTTATGCCAAACATGCCATTGGCACTTCTTTCCAAGGGGAAAAATCAAAGTGTCCTGGACTCGAGCATGTCGTTGTTCCCCGTGTCATCCACCTCTAGCGTCACGGATGACCAGCCCCTTGACCTGTCAACAAAGCCAGATAAGTTGGCCTCCCCTTCACCCCGAAACAAATCTTCCAAGGGCAGTGACTCACTCCTTGCATCCCCCACGTCAATACATAACGGCTTTTCCAGTCTTCAAAGCCTCCAGCAGAGGTTTGGCGGTGACTTTCCTTTAGAGATGAAACAGAAATCCGCAGCATCTGTGATTCCCCTTCAGCCAAGTATAAACCATAAATCCTCTCTTTTGTCCACTTCCCAGCCTACGCACAGTGAATCCATTGTAAGACCATCATCCTCTGCAAAAGTCAAGCCGACTGTTCACTCTGATTGGGTAGAAAGACAGGAAATGTTGAATTCAAAAGCTTTGACGTCATCTCCGTTACCGAAAGGGGATAACTCGCGCCAGGCCTCTCCTTCCCTGTCGGATGAATCCGGCATAGAATTAGGAAGCAAGCACACGATCCACCGTTGCTCTTGTCAGAAATCATTCTCCACACTCTACGCCCTGAGTTTTCACTTGCAGGAAACTGGCCACACGCCTGGCTCCAGCAAAGCTGCTTCACTGATGGATTACCCAAAGCTTGTGCGAGGCCAGGACATGTGGCTGAACCAGGAGTCTGAACAAACCAGACGAATCCTTCGGTGTATGCAGTGCGGCGAGTCATTCAAATCCTTGCCCTTGCTCACTGTCCACATGATGCAGACTCAGCACTACACGAAGATTGTCAGCTCCGACCACGGTCGACGCTCGCACAAGTGCTCCACTTACTGTGACCGCGAACTGGACAAAGAGTGCATCTTCAAGTGTAAAGTGTGCCACGAAGCATTCACCGACATGGAAGGGCTGGCCAATCACATGATAGTGTCTGGCCACCACAAGAAGCAGTCTTCCCGTACCAATCCTTTAACAAACCAATCCACATTCTCAGAAAGTGCTACCAACTTGAACTCTGTTGCCAGGCAGGGGCGACGGAAGCGATTTCTTCCAGAAGACACAAATCCATCAACGGTAGCCTCTTTGTTGGAATACAGAAGGAAACAGTCGTGTGACAATGGCAAAATCAATGGATTCCACTCTGACCTCAAAAGTAATTCCCACCTTAACGTGAATACTGACAGCCAGTCTCCAGATCCAAGGATTCTCAAACTGGTTCTGTGTGACAGTTGTGGTAAACGCGTGGATGTTCTCGACTTCAACAGCCACATTCGAGCCTGCCTCAAACAAAGAGAAGAGGTTATAAATGCTCTCAAAAACAAACTTGCTGCAGAGGAAGCTATTCTTTCGAGGTCAGAGAGCAAGCTCTTACGCTCTGGTTTCAGTTTAGCTTCTATGTCGAGGTTCCATAGTGATAGCATTTTTTCCAGGCCAGGGACAGAGTCTCCCCCAGCACCTATAGATCACAGACTCTTTGAAGAGAAAATACATTCTCAGGAATCGGAGAGGAAGTCAGAGCCTTCATCCCCAAGAGATTCGGAGCCAGCAACAGATATTAAGCCGATCATCAAACAGGAGGAAACCAATGCGGTTGAGATCCCTCTTAAAAAATGGCACAGTTCCAATGGTGATAGGTGTTGGCCAGGAAGCACAGATGGGGCTAGTCCATCACCTGGCTCAAAAAACTGCAACACACCAGTGAAGCTTTCCTTTCTGTCCAAACAGGACAGGTTCAAAAGAGACGAATCTGAGGCAGACTTAGGGGCCACGTCAAGTCTACATTCTGGGAAGAAGAGAAAATTATCTGAAATAGAAGACAACATTCTTGACAAAGCAAGAGAGCTTGCCCAGAGATCATCTAATTTGATGTTGTATGACAAGTCAGTGGATTTCACATCATCAGCCTTACATCAGCTGGATATGTTCTCTAGAGGTCTTAAGTTCTCTCCACCCAGGCAGACCTTGTCCCCTGATCACAAAACAAATCACCAAAAGCTCAAAAGAAAGGAAATGTCTAGTCAAAGTCTAAGCTCCAAGAAGGAGTTACCAAAGTCTCCAGCCCCGGTGGCATCCCCAGCCTTGTCAACTCATCGCAAAAGTGCATCTCCTGACCAAGCAAAGAAAGAGGTCACATTTGACATTATTGATCCCAACACCTTAGAAGACCAAGGTGAAGCCAAATCTTCTGCACTGGAAGCCATGGAAACTTTTATCCAGAAAAGTTTTAGCTCCAAGTCAGACATGCGCACATCTAATTTAGCAACAATGTTCAGCCCATTTAGAAACTGCTTCCCCCTACCTGCACAAGGCGGCGTGTTGCCAGCTCTATCAGATCCAACAATGTCCCAGTTTGCCAAATTCTCCAAGTTTTTTAGAATGGTTCCAGGCATGTCATCATTTACTGATATTGCCAATGCTTCAGATGCTACAAACAGAAACGTTATAAATGAAGCTAGAACATCTTCTAACCAGGAAAAAGCTGCAAGTTTGGGGAAGAAAACTGCCAGCAAACCATACTTGGTGAGTTCCTCCACCAAAATTTCCCCGGGAGTCAAGATTCCAATGGATAATCCTTTAGGAAATGTCAATCAAGACACATACTCTAGTTCCAAGAAAAGTGTTGAAGTATCTCAAAGTTCCAAGAAATACAAATACAGCAGCATCGGTTCTTTAGACTTATCTCAAATAAATACAAAGTTAAATTCCTTTCTCACTTCCACTGCAAGCTACAGTGCTTCCCCAACCAATGGGCTCAGTGACCAACCATCCTCAAAAGTATCACAAGAGTGGGACTCACTGAATGAAGAGTTGAGGAAAAAAAGAAAGAAAGAGGTCCAGATGGACGGAGCTAGTGAGCCCAATAAGGCTTACATTAAGTGTGAAAACACTTCAGAAAGCGGCCAGTTGGAGGCAGTGAACATCAAGGTGGAGAGAATGTCTGAGGACGAGGAAGAGACCCCGAAGCCTGAAAGAAAGGACATGCAGTTAGACTCTAGTTTGTTGTATAGGCCATCACCGCAAGAAATTTGTGATAAAAGTTCCAGTCCTCCCGTATCCGATCAAAGAGAAATCCAGAGCAAGAAACCTGCACTGAAAGTCCACGTGGAGCAGGAAATGACATCAAGTTGCCTTGGTAACAGTAAACCGACAATGAAAGTGCCCAATGTGTTAAAAGTGTCTAAAGAAACTGGCATAGATAGTGCAGAACACAGCCCCGCGATAGATCCAGAAGATGGCAAGCTGAAAGTTGACTCGACCAGGCTTAGAAATGCTGACGAAGAGGTAGATTCAGAATCGAGTTCCTCCCCTAACGTGAATTGTACCGGTGACATATGCAAAACAGACAATCGAGCTGACAAGCAATTATGTGAAAGCAATACTCGTAATGATGAAACATTGACGAAAGACGTTGCAAAGCCAAAGAGAGGCCTGGAACTTACGGACCACATCACAGACTCTAGAGCAGCTTGTAAAAAGAAGAAAGCTGTCACGGAGGAGATACACATTAAAACAGAGGTCGATACATGCGCAGACATCAACGAGAGTGGTGGCGATGAAGCCTCCGAGGACTCTCCTAAGCTGTGCGTGGACACTTGTTCTATCAAAGTTGAAAACAATGATCGCAGTGACTCTGATTACGACAAGGAATGCGACACTTCTGTAGCTCGGGCGAGACTGAATGAGATGTCACGGCCATCAAGTTGCGAAAGCAGTCGACCACAGCCTTCTCCTTCTCTGCACGACAGTAGCCGCGATGTCTCTCCGGCCAGCAGCGGTCATTCTGAGTCCAGGAAGAAGAGCGCAAAAAGCAGCAATAAGAAATCGGCTTTGGACTCGTTAAGCTCTTTCGTGTACAGCCAACCGCTGACCAGCGAGCACCCTTTGGACAGCCTGCAGCGACTCTTGTCCACTAATGATTTGATCCACGCTGCCCAGGAAAAACACATAGCCACGAGCTCCCACAAAAGCTTGACCCCTGATCTGACAACTCCCCTTAACCTGACGGCAAGGATTTCTTCAAACGGTGTCGGAAGCGGGGGCTGCAGCAGCGATGATAACGATGAGGCTGACGCCGCCCTTGCCGAAGGAGGGGCCAGCGAAGGGGAGATAAGTGAATATAAATGCGCTGCCTGTAACCGCCGGTTTGCCTCCAAAGGCTCCTACCGCTACCACTTGAGTCGGTGCCATCTTTCCAGTGTAAAAAAGTATGGAATTAAAGAGGCCTTTAACATGAGCCCTTATGTTTACCTGCCTCTGGACCATACAGCCAAATTTTCAAAGTATTATCAATTGGCCCGTGAATTAGCCAATAAAGGAAAATGACCTTCAATTTATCAGTATACTTAAAAACTATATACAAAAAAAATATCCACACTGCCATAAAATCTTTTTCCTTATATATAATTGCTTCCATATTAGCCAATATTTTGTTTTTGGATTTTGTGTTCATATTTCCTGGAATGGATTTAACCACATAGGTCAAGTTGACCAAGTCCCATACATTTTTTTTTTTTTGCTCTTCCTTTCTTTCAGACCTACAAATCAATAACTACAGGATTTTTTTTTATATGTTTTACTAAAGTGAGTGATATTTCGTAATTGGATTACTTCAAAATAGTCATAGATCTGGATTACTTCAAATAATCATGTGCGAAGATCTGGATTAACCCATTTTGCTATCAAGCTATCTGTTGAACTCAAGTACAAACAGGTCTAAACAGACCTGAACATGGGAGTCCAATGCATTCTCTTTTGCTCTTATATATTTCTTGTCACTTCTCTTGTAAATGTTTAGGATAATAAGATAATAAGCGCTGCTATTTGATGTAGGTCACATGTCAACTTTTTTTGTTTGTTTCAGTCCCAGTTGTTTACTTATCATTTCTCACTCTACAATTTGCTTTAACTGGCATAGGAAAAAAATTGTAATGGAAAGCACTTGAATATGTTGAAAGAATCTCTTACATTTCTGAGTCTAAAAGGCAGGAGACCAAGAGTCTACATACACCTTCTATACTCACAAACAGAAATTATATTTTTTAAATGAAGGATACAGATAATTGCAATCCAAATGTAATTATTAAAACCAATTGTATAAATAGATGAGACAGTTTTAGTTAAGGTGAATATTGACATGAATATTTTTATTTTATTGGATTGACCAATCAAATGTGAAGTGCGACACAGAATAGGTCACATATAGAAGACGCGACCTAAATGTTTACGATCATTTAATTAAATTGGTTCTTACTTTAACTTTATTCCCGCCTAATTACTATTCATTGTCTGGCAGCTGAATTCATAGTTAAGGCCATTTTGTGGCAAAAAAATGTATGTCAAAGCTGGGTCTTTAAAACCATGTTAAAATACTGCACTCTTCCTATATCGTAGAACTCGGGAACACAAAGCTTTATGTCACTGAAAATATCTTCAACTTATTCTAAGGTTAAGTAACTCTGACTTTAGTCACAAGTTGGTCAATTTAGGTAAGGTGTTTCTTGATGCGAGTTCATTAGTATTATAATTACAAAGCTTATATCAACTTCTTTTTCTCTGGTAAAAAGTTTCTATACATTATTTCTCCCACACCCATTCTTGAATCAAGTGGAAACTTTGCGCAATTATTCATTGGCCTAGACAAAACACGAATCAATTAAAATAAATAACCCATTAGTCATTTAATTATTGGTAATTTATTATTTTGTTTGATATCGAATAAAGGAAAAAACGTGTACATTTTAGAAATATAGTTGTAAGTGCGGAGTGCTTCCTCTTAGATAAGCTTTTTTTTTTTAAAAAAGGAGTTTTAATACTTTGCTTGTTCCTCCTCTTAGCTTGCAAACTCTTGGTGGGCGGGTGGGTAGATAGTTCGAAAACGGCTTGAACGGTTTTTTTTTTTAGAGTTAATGTATATTTCTGGAAAAACAACAACACCTAATTATCTAGTTAGACCGTTACATTTTTCAGAACATAATCATCTTAAAATTAAGTTTGGCTAACGTGTTTTAATTTTGCACACGGCTTCAGTGGGATTTCCCGTACTAGACTCTTATGTTTCTATTCTGTAAGGAGTTCACTCAATAAATCGACGTACATGATCATTTACGAACCGTCTTATGATGAAGCATTAAGTCCACATGCCTTTATATAATCATTAACTGTTAATTAATAGAAGGCTATTGTTGCAAAGTCCATTGGAATGACTGCTTGCAATAGTGAAGCATTGCAAGAAATATATAGATTGAGAAATTATAGACCACCATCTGCTAAGTACTGGAGGAATTCATTTTAAAAAATAATTTTTATTTTTACAAATAGCCAAGACAAATCTTGTGGATTTATTTCTAGTATTGTAAATGTCTTAAAAGACTAATTTTATAAACATATTTTAATTATGTAATAGACATTGTTTTTTATTTTTATTTTAGATTTTTTTTTTCTTTCTTATAAAAAATGTCATGTAAAAACAAAAAAAAAACTTTTAAGAATCCATTTCTGATGCCTACAGCCTTCTCACGATCATCGGTGGTACAATGTAGGCGTATTAAGGAATCACTCGCCGGGTAGAGAGAGTCGTGACCTGATCATTATAATAGGATCATCTACATTTCGTTGGATCTCCAGCCAAGAGTCATAATAGAACTTAAGCTAAGCTTTAAATAGTCACTCTTTAAATGTCCATGTGGAGGCACCTTGCACTTTTACCACTTGCGTACACACACACACACAACAGTGATGTCGATGCACCAAGTCTGATAGAATTCTTCTCCTGTTTGATTATTCCTCTGAAAAAAAAATGTGTTTCTAATATAATGTAGGGTAAGGACCTCTCCACCCCCTCATTAGTTTACATCTTATGATTAACCTGTTTAATCCTCGGGTTTCCTTTCTAGTTATCTCTCGTGTCATTTAAACTGACACCTTTTTAAAGCATGACATTTCTCGTACCAAATGTGAAGACTTTGAATTGTGCAGCTTTGTGGCCTCTCATTTTGATGCAGAAAAAAATATACCAATTTTAGAAGAGACTTTTTGTCACGTTTAAAGCGATCATGTCTGGTGCTACTTCTGGAGGATCCCTCGGCGATTAGCGAAATGAAATGTTTTTCATCATAATGTCAGGTTACTGTCCTGGGGGGGGGGGTCTCAAAGAGGGCCTTGAAACCCCCCCCCCCCCCGGGCCCGCCCCCCGAAATCCTCCAAAAGGGGGGGGGGGCGTAAACATCTTGCAGGAGTGGGAGTGGGGTGCATATCTCAAGGGAGGGAGCTAAATTAAGTACACCATTTTGAATTTTGTTTAATTCAAAAACATTTGGAAATGATTATGGCTAAAAATAAAATATTTTTGTATCAAACTATTTTGCTTCTTAGAAACAACAGAAGTCGACTTCAGAGCTCTGTATCTTACATAGGTCTACATGAGGAGTCTCGTGCATCGCTCTATAAATAGTATAGTCTACATACACTGCTGACTATAAGGGCCTAAGTCTTGTTGAGTTTAACATACCGTCTCTTTCTTCTTCGAAAGGTCAGTCAGGTCATTGAATACACGTTTATTAAAGTTGTCTTTTTTTTTCAACTGTCAACATTATTTTAATGTAATATTTAAATCATCACTTTACACCCATTCCGATAAAAGTCTCTTGTATAGAAATGACGTCAAAGTCTCACGATAAAGAAGAAAATTATTTTTGCATATAGGATATTTTTTTTTAAGTTATAAATAACATCAAAAAGGACAATATCGTATATTCTTTCAGAAGCGTAAATGTTGCTGTATACACAGGCGCGCCATATATAACCATCGATTTATATAGGGTAGTGTTCCCCTTTCAGACATTGCGATCTATATATAGGTCAGATGATATATAGGTCATCTATTTCTGTGGCAAGCACAATGAGCAACCGCCTTTACTTTTAACCAACTCATGTCAGGTACCCATCAGAGCTGGGTGGACTCAGAGGCGCCCTAAAGATTCCGAAGTAAAAATCCTAGTCTTCACCAGGATTCGAACCCGGGACCCCCAATTCGGAAGCCAACAGCATGCATCTATCGTTTTTTTTCTATTGATATCGCTGAAAACCACTTCACCAAGGGTTGGGTTTAGGGCTTTGCTCTGTATTGTTGTGCATGTGGCTGCTGAGGCCACTAAAATTTTCAGCTGCACAACTAAGCATGCTATTGCAGCTGGTACCTGTGTGCTCTGACTTTCTCTTTAACAGCTTTCTCCTACCTTGGCTGGGTTTTTTTTCCAGCTATTTTCGTGTCAGTTTTTACAGCTGGACGCCATGATGTTCCGTCATTTGACTTGTCTCTCAAGAGGCCGAGTCCATGTTGGGAACTAACAAGGGGGCTTCCTTGAACCTGTTCCTTTGACCACTCTGCGCGCTTTCCTCGTATGACCTTGGCGTAAAGCAAAAGACCAGTTTCCCTTTTCAGATTTTGCAAACTATAGGGCAGAGGATTTTAAGATCATCTGTTTCTTTGGGCAACGGTCGAAGAGCAGGGTGTCATGCGGCCAGCACAACGACCAACCGTCTTTACTTTCCCCAACTTAAGTCAGGTACTCATTAGAGTTGGGTGGACTCAGGTGCGCCCTACAAATCCCGAACTTTTAAAATCCCAATCACCGAGATTCGAACTTAGGACCCCTGGTTCGGAAGGCAACCACTTAACCCCACACCCCCCCCCCCCCCCCCCCCGCCTTGGCTTGAGACTGTACAGATGGTGCTCAGCAGTTTTTAAAAGATAGTTCATCCCTTCTTAGAAATAAATTACACTTTTGTTCAACTGAAATATTATATTCTGGAAAGCGGTTGTCCAAACTTTGGTGTTCAAACTAGTTTAAAGGTCGAGTGATTATTTTATCAGCTCAGCTTTTTTTGCAAACACGTGCATCCAGTACAAGCGAGGAACAAATATCTCTCTCATCTTTTACATTCTCATTTAGTATCATAAGAATCTGAATGTTTTAGATTTTAAATATACTCTCCATCATGTTCAGTATTCTCTGCTCTATGGTGAACCTTTAAACAGTCATACATTCCATATACATATCAAGCTTTTATTTATGTAGTTGGAAAGTCAAGGAAGAGTGCAGTGTATCACGTGGCTAAGTTGAACCTGTTCCTATTCTAACCATATCCTTTTTTTTTTATTTCTAATTTATCTAGTCTCTCCCTTTCCATAATTACCCTGGTGTACATATTTACAATGCTATTTGAAAAGGCTTGAAATGAAAATGGCTAATTGTAATACAATAGATAATGAGTTGTCTCGGATCTTTTTTAGATTAGCTCTTGTTCAGGGTCAAGCAAAAATAGTTACATTATAAACACGCCTAATGGTGTAGAAAATGTCTAGTTTGGTAGCAGCATATGTTTATAATGCAAAAAAATTAAGCTTATAATTTGAGAAGCATTGTGGGTCTAATATCTTCGTTTACACTAAGCTAAATACAATGTGAACAATGCAATTAGATTACTCCTGACTTAACGAGCGACTCTATTAGTCGCCTCGAGACCGTCACGAATCAAAATAGCAGCTAAAGTGTCGTCAGCTAATGACATGCCAAGGAAAAGAAACGGAATCATTGAATTAGTTCATTATAAGTGTTGTTGTTTACAAGTCATATTGTTGAGTGAAGTAAGCAAGGTCTCTTAACTAGAGACGGTTTCGTCGACTGGTTCTCGATTCCCCTAACATATCTTTATCTTGTCTAATTGATTTGGGTGGGGACACGTGTCACCCTAGCTGACATTAATGTCAATAAAGTTCATTTGCCGTGACAGAACACTTAGCTGTGTGTAGTTAATGACAATAAATATGCGTGTTTGTTGGCGCGTTTCTCTCGTTTAGTAACAAATAACATGTAGAATTGTAGTACAGACAAAAAAAAACGGCTCATACTTGCATGTAGATCTACCTCTCGTTAAAGTTACAGGTTAATACATTTCTCCTGATGGCTGAAGTTAGTTAATATGTGAGATTTTGGATTTTTGACACATCGTCACAATTTAGGCCATGTCGTGCCGAGTTAGTAAAAAAAAAAACAAACTACATCATTTGGAACCTAAAAAGTAGGTGATCTAGATCTAGGGATAGGATTAAAGGCATAATAGGATATTATTGACCGTCTATAAAGGCCAGCATGGCCAGTAATGTTTGTGAATCAGCTGCCAGACTTTGATGATTTGATGACTCAAATTCTTTTAAATGTGTTACTTTAACCAAAAATCTTTTTTTTTTCCCCTCTCAACTATATTTTGTAAGGATTTGGATTCAAACCTCATTTACACTCTAAGTTGTAGCCAACGTGCACGCGGATGTGGGTGTAGTTATATAAAGCAGTTGCATAAGTTCACAGTTCAGTGTGCAATTAAATTTGGTCTGTTAATTGTACAAAAGCTGTGCACCTTGTCCTGTCATGTGTAGTCATATATTTGAAATATTTGAATTGACTAAGTCCCGCTGCTAAATATTAGCCAAGACCAAGAATATACCTGCGTGCCAACTAGTGACCTAGGGTAGCAAATAGAAATACAAAAATAAATAAAGGCGTATCTGCATTAGTTAAGTTTTAATATAAAAAAAACGACTTGCAGCACAGACTAGATCTATGTTGATTATAATTTTGTCTCTTGATTATAATTGTATAATCTTTTGCTTATGACTTTATAGTCTGTTGATTATAGGTTTTTAATCAGTAGATGATAACATTATAATCTGTTGATTATATAACTTTATAACTCTAAGCATGTTAAATGTCCAGTGTTTGTTGGTTACCTGCATTTAAAACTGTGATTTTATTTTTCCTTGTGGTTCTATTGCCTGTCTGACAATCTCTACCATGTAAATATAATTTAACTGGATCTGCTCCATAACTACAACAAACATTAGAATGTGGCCTACATTTTTGTTTCTTCTAAGTACATATGTATAAAGATGAATTTTTGTGTGATCTATAATTGTGCATACCTTTTTTTTTAGTCTGTGCTTTTATCAAATATTTAACCATTATATGCTACCGTATTTTTTTTTGGTCTGTTTTTTTTTTCTTCCTTAAATCCATGCTGTAATGCAAATTGTAGAACCAAATCTTTGTCCATGCTTTTTTTTTTCTAGATTTTTTTTCCAGATCTAAATCCAAGGCTTTTACATATGGCTGGAGTGAATGTTGCTATTGTTGCTTGGTGGGACATTTGAGTAATATGTCCCATAATTAGTGATGTCAAAGTTGGTGCTTGGTGGATCAGGTGCTCTTAAGAGTTTTTGCCTCTACTCACCAGTTGCTGAGGGGAAGGTGAGATGTGCCCACATTCCATAACTCACTAAACACTTCTACTTCAAGGTGACATTAGAACTACCGAATTCCATATTGAACTGGAATTTAGAAAAATACAAAAATGTCTATTCTAAAAAAAAAATCCAGTTTTTTTTTTAAAGCATTCTCAGCTTAACTAGGGCTCACCAGCATAGACAAATACCTAGAGATACCTAGCCATTTTGTGTGTGTGTGTGGTCCTTATTGAAACTATGGGACTAAAGTTATTAAAAAATACATTGAGATGAGAGGGCTTCAGTTTAATTTCATTAGTACTCTAGAAGAAATTACAATTGTACACACAAGAACCAATTTTTTTAAATTTCAAAACAAAAAATGTTCCTCTTTGTAGTTCCGGTGGTCTAGTATTACAACTTACCTTTATTAAAGTCATTATGTGTGTTTGTTATAAGACGCTGTAATATAAACTTGAAATCCTTATGTTTTGTTTGCAAAGTCCCAAAGTGACTCTTCACTGTTGATGTCCATGATTTCTTTGTGTGTCCCATACGATGTAAAACTAGCATATACCCAGCATTGTATCTTTCACAGTTCTAAAAGATTTTTTTTTTACCAAGTTTCTTTTTATTTATTTTTTTACTTCTGCTTTAAGTGTTTATATTTAAGGAAAGATTAACATTTTATATTTAAACAAATTAAGTTGTTTTTTTTTAAATTGACTAGATGATCAACTTTTTGACATTGTCTTTGATAGCTAATAAATAAGTAAAGGTTTTTTTTTTCAATAAGTTTTCGATAAGTTTATATTTCTTTGTAAATTTTTATATTTTTCTATCTATGATAAACAAGTAAAATTAAAGCCTAAAACTAATTGATTGTAATAATTAGACATTTTATAGAAAAATGTACTTGAAACCAAACATGAGTCCCAATAGCCTTGCTAAAGCTGCAATATTTTGCCTTTTTTGTGACTGTCTGTTAAGTTTCCTTAGCACTGAACAGTGTAAATGATCTTGTCATAAAGTTTAGTATTACAGTAGAGTGTTAAGTCCACATTGATCCAATGACCACTGTATACGAAAGACAGAAAATAACCACATTTGTTTTAAACCACAGCAAGTTTTAAACTATTTAAACTTTTGTTTAGTTTAGACTTAGAGAAGCAAATTATTTTTTTTTTTTAAACTGTTCAAGTCAGTTTATTGTATCAAATCTCCAGAATTTTATCATTTTGATTTTTTTCCCTCTTTCAGCATAAAATAAAAATATTTATCACTGAAAGAAAATACTGAACCAATGGAAGAGATATTTGTTAAATAG
The DNA here is from genome assembly GCA_021533235.1 of Biomphalaria straminea. Lineage (NCBI taxonomy): Eukaryota > Metazoa > Mollusca > Gastropoda > Planorbidae > Biomphalaria > Biomphalaria straminea. Next base: position 25,887,871 of record JADKLZ010000167.1, read on the forward strand.
TCCAATCTATGGGAAATAGAATCTCGAGTTTCAGCATAAAAGGTGCATCATGTAGCCAACTTTTTGTAAATACTTTTGAGGTATCTTGTTGATAGTGAAAGTACACAGATTTGAGTAACTTTTAAATCTGCTCGAGTTCTTCAATATGAGAGATAGACATGAACACCATTGTTCCTTGCTAAGTGTATCCATTAGTTTTCATCAACTGACCAATGTCCCATCACCTTTCAAAATGAACTAGTCACATAGTTGAAGTTATTCTGTTTCACAAATAGCTTGAAGTTGACAGTATCGGAGTGTAACCTTATAATTAGCCTAGAGACAAGTTCCCATCAGCTCCACTGCCCACATAAATAGGTTGTCAATAGCTTGGCTGACCATGATGCCCTTAACACTTACAGAAATATTGAACTCAAACTACCCAATGAAAGGCTCATGATTCAATTTGCTGGAAGTGTGTTCCCACCATCTTTGCAATTCATGTTTTGATTTTGTGCCTGTCTTCATGCCATTTCTTTCTAAATTTCTATTTTATCAACATAATTTAACAACTTATACAATTTATATTCTCAATTAGCATTGTTTCATATTTATATATATATATATATCTACATATTCTACATTTATGTCATTGTTCAGCCCACATTTTCTTTCCAATCTTCTTTGACAATATTTGAACAAATTGTATGAAATTAAAATGTATGCCCTGCAAGCTTCATTGCATCCTAATGTTTGGAATTCTTGTGTTCATGTTGTATAGATAGTCTTTTATTTAGAAGGAATTGAGAAAGGCAATACAGACCTACTTG
>JADKLZ010000167.1:25891025-25907191 GCA_021533235.1 Biomphalaria straminea
TTCCTCATCATGTTAACCTTTTTTAAGTTTCTCTACCAGCCACCAAAGAATTTTCTCATGCTCGCAATAATAACAATATAAAATATTCAGAAATAATTAAGGGAAAAAAAAACAGCAATACAAGATCCATTCAGTGAAGTCTATGTAAATAATGTATCTCAAGTGTATTTGCAAGAGAAAGAAGTCAGGTCAACTTTTACAGCAAGCCATAAACATGGTTGGAAAATCTCACCTGTATGGATGCGCATGTGACGCTCCACCTGGCTGGGCTTCTGGAATGCCTTGAGGCAGACATTACACTTGTGTGGGGTAGCCTTGGGCTTCTTAGGCACAGGGCCTGTTCCATGTGTGTGAATGTGTTCCTTGAGGTGGGCTGCTCGCTTGAAACCCTTCAGACATGTCTGAGGACCACAGAACATTTTATAGAATCAACAAAACACCATCACTTGTCACTAAACATTCACATGAAATGCTGTACCAAAGAGAGCTGGAATTTAATTCTTCCAAACAGAAGCTTCTATTCAAAGTTTTATGCAGCAAGGGATATTTATTTTCTGTTGTGGCCATTGCTTAACAAGAGTCTTAAATGGCTAGCACACACATATCAAATATCAGACACTTACAAAAATAAAAATGAACTCAATGACTTTTTCAAACATGAACTCACTAAAAAGAAGTTCCCATCAAACTTGAAGAACTTTTTTTAGCAGCCAAGAAAAAGTCAAAAATAGTAATGTTGGTAGTTCAAGAACTAGAAAATATTGGGGCTTAATTTGGCCTTAACAAAACATGTTCCACTTCAAAACAGAGTTAACTCTTTCTCTCCGTAATTATTTATAACATTCAGGTGGAATCAACATGGTATCGTCAAAGAGTTAAAAGTCGTGCAGAAGTTTGTGTTTCCCATTGATTTCAGTCAGACACAAGTTTATACACAGACACTTCAGGTTTATAATGAGGATCAGCTTTATAAACTTAGACTCCATTTCAGAACAGTAAAGTACCCCCCCCCCCATTCAGACCTAGCAGTCTGTAGGTCAGATGATGTAAAGGTCATCTGTTTCTGTGGCCAAGGGTTATCAAGAGTGTCATGTGGCCAGCACAATGACCAACCGCTTTAACTTTTCCCCTGACTAACATCAGGTACCCATCAGAGCTGGGAGGGGCCCAAAGATCCCAAAATTAAAAATCCAAGCCTTCAACAGGAATGAAACCCGAGACTCCTGGTTAAAAATAAGTTTAAAAAAAATACATTTTCTTTTTAAAATTATGAATGTAATGATTTAACTAATTCATAAATCCTACCTCCTCCACTTCCTGTGTACAATATAGCCCAGAACAATTGTCACAAACCGCTGTGTGCCCACAACCGTTTGTGTGTGTGTGTGTGGCAGAACAACAACAGTCCACTACGGGCTACGCGCCTGGCTATGGAATGTTGACCCCTACTGACCCGTTAACCGCCTTCTGGCCTGCGTTATTCTATAATTTATATTTTCTTTTACTATTTTTATTACTAAATAAAATTAGAATGTTTGTGTCTAATATTTTTAATTGAATTGAATTAAACTTTTTGCTTTTATTGAAAAGGAAAAAAACTAACTATATATTATTCCCTTTTATTTTACGGTCACGTGACCAGGTGACCTGGAGTCGACCGGGGTAGGATGACCTGGGTACTTCGGGGACAAGGAGTCAGTTAGCGTGGGTTTTTTTGCAGCGGAGGGTCGCATATCCCGTTTGTTGTTGTTTTAACGGTTTTTACCAAAGTGTCTATGTTTTAGTTTTGTTGAGCTTACTTATCAGTTCTAATAAATTTCTACACTGTTGTAATTGTCATCCTGGTGTTTGGTGTTATCTGTGAACGATAGTTAAATACACAAACACAAATTCAACCAGGTAGAGAAAAATCGCGACAGGGCTAAAGCCACTCAAATTCCAGACACAGTTCCAGCGTCAATAGTCGGGCCTCCAGAATCACCCTAGACAACGACCAGTTGAACAGGCGCCAGCACACTGCTAGCGTTTTTTGACAACAATAATGACTTGAAAAAGTGCAGAATGAAGACCTACATTTAAGCATACCACATTGAAAGCTTAATATAAGTAGCCTCTAACCCCACAAAGACTTACTGTACATATGTGTTGTCTGTCTGTACATATGTGTTGTCTGTCAGTGCCTTCGACTGGCCTGTCCACTTCTTCAGGCTGGTGACTGACCTCAGTCTTGCACATCAGGGCTTGGGCATCGACATCCTCATTGTCCTCCTCTTCCTCCTCCTCTTCATCATCATCCTCCATGCCGTCTCCTTGGTGACCCATACTTGGATTCTGATCCTGATAAGGGAATTTTAAAATTGATTATCTAACAAGGTCAATATAGGAATGACACACCTGTGAGGCCAACAACCACAAACTTTTACCTGGATCCAGCTAAATACATCACAGGACAATAAACTCACCTGGATCCAGCTAAATACATCACAGGACAATAAACTCAAATTCAAAAACTCACAACTAAGAAAGTCAATTTATTAATCATTTAATTTCTTCACTTAAACTTAACCACAATATGTGTGATCTTTTATGAATGTAGACAGTTTTTTTTTATCCTTTTGATAAAGATGTTTTGTTTTTATAAAAAAAACAAAATAATTACATAACATCTGATGCATATCTCTGATTGCCTTGCTTGTTACAGCACTATGTTCCACTTATGAAACATAATGTGTACTTCTGAGTACATTGTCATGTTTTTGCATAAAGTTGTGTTTATTTTGTATAAATTTATGTTGTTTTCGTATAAAGTTGTTTTTTTTACATAGTTATGTTGTTTTTATATAAGTTTTTATATAAGTTATATATAAAGTAAATATATAAAGTTATGTTTTTTTTATATAGTTATGTTGTTTTTATATAAAGGTATGTTGTTTTTGTAGAAATGTATGGTTTAAATTTAACAGGGTTTTTTTTTAAATGTGGAGTTGAGAATGTTTCAAAATATTTGCCCACCACCAGCAAGATCTTTGAAACAAGCCTGACAGTCTATTCAATATTTTTTGACGACACAAATGTGTACTCACCAGCTGACCAATGCTGACCAGTCTCCCATCCTCTACAGGTATTGTGTACTTCTGTTCATCCTCATCCAGACCCAAGACCTGGGCTGAGCTCCCATGGACATTCACAGCTTGCAGGGTCACTCTCTACAACACCAAATCAGAAAAAATAATTAGCCAGAGAAATCAGAAAGTATTTAAAAGTAATTAGAAATTTTGTTAAAATATGCATGGTTTTAAAGTTTTTCCTTCTTAACAGCTAGGCATAATAGCATATATTTGATTTTATTATACTGATATTACATCTGCAATATCTCTTCTTTCTATCAAGATTAAAAAAAAGGATTCCACCTCACAAACTTGAGAGTTAAGATTAAATCATTTGATGATCAGAGCCAAGTGTGATAATGTCATGTGTTTAACAAGAGACCATTTATTTATTTTTTTTAATGCAGAGTTTAAAAAAAAAAAGATTAGTCTGACAGATGGGCAGTGGCATGCAGGTAATAATAATAATAATCTTTATTGTCCGTAAGGAAATTTGTCTTACAATTTGTGCATTATACAAAACAAAACATTATTTTAAAAAATGTACATTCACACCAGACTCACTCACAATTTACATAAGAAAAGTTTACATTAGATTGGTTCTATTTAATGATCTGATTGCCAGAGGAACAAAAGAGTTTTTGTGTCTGTTTGTCTTTGCTATCGGTGTCTTGTATCTCTTTTGTGATGGTAAAATAACAAAATCCTGACCCAAAGGGTGATTTTTTATTTCTAGAATCTTCTTAGATTTTGTAAGGATGTTAGCCTCAAACAGCTACCCTAATGGGGTTTGTTTTTTGCCAATGACTTTACCAGCAGCATTTAGGATTCTCTGGAGTTTATTTTTATTCTCAGTGCCATACCAGGCAGTGATATTGAAATGTAAAATATTGCCGATGTGAGCGTGATAAAACATAGCCAAGGCCTTTTCGCTAATATTAAAAGAGGACAGTTTTCTCAGGTATCTCAACATGTGACTGATTGCCCAGTATTTACCTGTCCATCTGGCGTGACAAATGTTGCATTGCGTAAGCTTAGTCCCTGAGACTTGGCTTGATCCTGGAGGGCAGACACCGACTGGACCAGCACACTTTGGTGGACAGGGTCATTCAGAGAATTAGGCTGTGGTGGACAAAGATAAACAAAAATTGTCATAAGTGCTTATAAAAAAATATCTACATTCCCTGTTCTGAAATGTTAAACAATCTACACCTGCTGTTCTTTACTCCCAGCAAAGTGAAGTTTATATTAACAAGAAAGTCTCTATTTGGTCATAGAAACTGTTTAAAAAAAAAAAAAAAGTTCCAAAATCTATGTAAGTGTGTTTGGCACAATAGAGTTGCAGCAGTAAACCTGTATCCTAAGATTTCATAGAATGAGGTTATATGTGTATCCAAGTGTTAGCTCAAAACAGATGCAGAGATTACTTCTTCCAACATCCCAAACAATGTTCACTAAAAGATTTTAAAACATATGCTACAACAAAAGTAATATATCATCATCATCATCATCATCTCAATCCTAGCAGTGCTAAACCATAACCATCATCAATCATTAGAATTTGATTTAAAGAACCTTTATAAAAAACATGAATGATGGCTCTAGGGACTTTAAAAAACAATAGACATAAAATAGAGCTAAAAAGATAAACTTATCAAAGTAAATTTTCAAAAGAGGTCTTAAACCATTAGCTCCTTCTGCAGTTGGAAACGTTTTCTAATTTTAGTCCTAAACCATTGTAGAATGTTTCTAAAATCCACCCATTCAATATACTTCCTTTAAACTTTTGAAATAAAAGATTTCTTCTAGTCTCAGTGCAAGCATGATTACAAATCATTGTGGAGATTACAGATATTAGTTTTAGTCAAATTGGGAAGATTTTTACTGCAGAATGTTTTTGAAATGAGTGTTTTTGAAGCTTTTATTAAAAGTATATATTTTTGGAGACTAGACATAGAAAAATATTTATTTTTTTTACAATTATTTTAAATTCTGGGGTTATCCCTCTTTGCTTAGGGCATGGGATTGGTTTTACATAACCAGAAATAGGAGCTATCGGGTTAATGTACTTTTGAAATATAGTGAAGTGATAGGCTTGTATGAGTATCAGTGGGGATCCAGCTCCATAGCTTTGATCTGTCTGCTGAAAAAAAGCTCTTAGATCTACGTTAATGCACCTCACTTGGAACCTGCCTCAAGTAACACAAAACAAATCTCTTTAAGTCCAGTACCTGTAACTGAAGGCCTTGCATGAGCCCATGCTCCACTCCTGATCCAATCATGCCATCATTGTAAGAGACCTGACAGCCGTCTGACAAACCAGAGTTCATCAGTCGGTCCTGGCCAATCATCGGGTCCGACACATGGATGGCACCTTGAGGTAGAAAGCTGTCCTGAGACGGGTGAACTGACTGACAGATCAGAGAATCTGTCACACCTGAGGACACATGCAGTCTGCTGGATGGCTGGCTCAAGAGCGCATCTGATAGACCATGAGATACCAGACCCTGCATCAATTATAAATGTCATTTATTACTCAAGGTAAATATTTGTTTATAACTAAGACAATGAAATATTAATTAGACACATTCATTCAAATTGTTTGGATGTTGAGAATCCTTTCAATGGTAGTCCCTAAAATTAATTTGTAAGTCTAAATATTGTCATTAGTCACAATTTTTTACCTAAATATTGTCATTAGTCACAATTTTTTACAAGTGTTACAAGAGATAAACTTGATATAAAAGAAAGCCAAACCAAATAAGAGATGCAAATAAAAATGCATACATTGTTAATCAATGTTCCAAACTATCTAGACAAATAGTTTCAAACTATCTAGACAAATAGAGATACACTTTTTCAAATCAATTTGGTCAAACTCAGCAGATCTAATGAAATGAAGTCATTCTTATGGTCTTCTTCTTACTTAGTACAGTTGATATGTTTAGTTTGTCTCTGTTTGGAAGACTTTACTTGGGCTAGATAGTTTTGAACATTATGACTCATAACACAACTTTATTGGGTCCGCTCAATTACCTTATTGTTAGGATGAATATGGAATGGTTTGATGTCCACCTGTTGGTTGGCCGTGGAATTTCTCGCTTGGACCCCATGCACCATCAAAGCCTCAGAGTTTCTGATCTGGGCCATCAGAGCCTCAGACACCACAATGGTCTGTCCCATAAGTTCAGCAGCGTGGTTCACTGGGCAACAAATAGAATGTGAGCTTCAAGTTAGCCAAAGGTGGAAAATCACAAAATGAACAGACATGAGCCTAGGGCTATCAATGTGTAAGCTGCTATTTTTAAAGATGACTTATTTCACTGAATAATTCAGTAATAATATGAATTATCTTTCTGGTAATCATTAAAACTGAGCCTATCTTTTAATAATACTGATTAGTTAACACCTCTCTTTCTGAAAGGAATATTTCCTGTAGTATTTTCAATCAGTAGAAAAATGTCAGTCATAAAAATTGTAAAAGTTCGACAAGTGTTTGATACTATGACACTTAAAAAAAAGAAGTTAACAATAGCTTTTAAGTCTTGATATGTTAATGAAATATACATTCACTGATAGTATACCGGAACATAACTATTATATGGGAGAGAAACCAATTGAACTTTACCTTCTGACTCCTGCATGCCATGTTGGCCAATCATTGTCTCTGCAGATAAGCCCTGACCAATCAGAGTGTCTTGAACCCCCAAGGAGGATGGCACAACACCATGAGTCATTTCTGAGCCCACTTGTTGGGAGAGGTCAGCTGTCAATGTGGGCTGGATGCCTGCTGGGTTGATAGTGATGAAGCCTCCTTGCTGGAGCTGCTGTAGGACGGACGAGTCAATGTGAACCTGAAGACATTTTAAAGACACATGAGTTTTGAAACATTCAACTCTTTATTCATTACTTAAACTAAAGAACTTTGAACTGGGATGTTTTACAGTGTCTCACTTTACTGAAGACAACCAGTTACCAGGTCATCAACAAAAGTAGCATTTGCTCCTTGATGCGATATAAAAAAAAAACAAAGACACCTTCATCAGTTAGTACTTTTAATCTGTTCTAGTCTTTATGTTTTGAATTGAATATTTGAAACAGGAACTCATTATTACCCAGGCCAGTGTTTTTAATATTGTTTTAAGTATGAAGAAGTCATGAGTTATTATCAGTTGAACTATTTGTTAACTGTAGTTACTCAACAAATTGATCAAAACCACACAAAAAAAAAAAAGTTTGAAAAACAAAAGTCAATAAGAAAACTATCAGATTGCTACCAAAAAAATGTTGAAAGAAAAAAGTTTCAAGTTGTAAGAAAGACTGTAGACTAAATAAATATACTTTCTTTAACATACACCATTAGATGAAAGGGAAACTTTGAGCCCAGGATTTGTCTGCCTCTAATGAGGCAAAACATGTAGGTCACATTGGAGTGTGTTAAGCTACATAATACTGAATTTTTTTATGATTTCTCACTGAAAAACAATTTTTGATCATTTTAATTCCAAATCAAGTGCTCAACTTGAATTTTTCTGGCATGCCAGTCTAAATGTTATACCAGTACACAGATGAAGATCAAGCCACCAATTTGTTCTTCCCCATGAGCACAAAATGGTCAGAACTCACAACCATCAATGTACTCACCTGTTGCAATAATGTAGGGTCCAGGCTGGTCAACTGGAAGCCTTGGGTCAACTGACTCAGTGGTGCCGTGATGTGAAGCTGGATGGCACCATCCAGCCCTTGCAGAACCTGTACAAGACAAACAAGTCAATTAAGTCAATGTCAAGAAGTGAACAACAGAAGATCATTGCAGTAGTGGACTCTCATCATCCTCCAAACTCCATTCAAGTGAAGGCCTGAGAGACTCAGACTTAGTAAAGCTCTGGACAGAAACCCTGCCGTTGAGCATGATGAGCAGACGTCACCAGAGGACTAACAACCGAGAGTTGAACATTTGTTGGAAAAATACTTCAATAAAGTTACACCTATATTACCAATGTCTTTTTTTTTTAATCTAAAAATTCTATTTAGAAACCTGACTGAAGAATATGAACTTTCAAGTGGAACTATCTCAACCTGTTTTTGCAGTAAAGATAAACTGCTACACTAAACATCATCACTTTACCTGAGACGGTAGTGCTGACCCGTCATTACAGTTGTCACTGACGGCCAGTTGAACAGGCATCATTCCTGAATTCTGAAGCATTGATTGGTCCACGCTGATCACCTGACCACCTTGTAAGGACTCTACAGAAACCATCTGAGGAGCAAGTGATTGATTCATGCCCACTATTCGCTGGAAACAATCAAGTAGAAGATTAGATTAAGACTCTACATGATGTGTTCAATTGTTAATGCAAAAAAAAAATCTATTCAAACCAAATGTCATAAAAATAAATGTACACCAACACTACTGCTGCAGTAACTTGATAGTACATTTTTGTCACTATCTATCAAATGTAATTATTCCCTAAGTTTTTATATTTATTTTTCAAAGTTCCTCAAAAGGGTTCCAATAACAAAAAAAAATCTCAAATTTATCTATCTTCTTAATAAACTAATGATCAACATAAAAATATAACAATATATTGATAATTCTACTGAATGTACAATTAACATATATTTCTTTTTTTTTTTGTTTGAAAATATTTTTAATAGGAAAATTTCACCTAATATTCTGACTTCTAAATAGTTTTCAAAATGACTAATTTGGTCTAAATGTATGTTTGGGGGTGGGGTGGCAGAGTGGTTAAGCTATTGGCTTCTGAACCTATAGTCCTGGGTTTGAATCTCTGTGAAGAATGGAATTTTTAACTTTGCCATTGTTAGGACGCCTATCAATTAACCAAAGTCTACTGGGTACCTGACTATCATTGCTCATTGTGCTGGCCACCCTGCTCATTAATCATAAGCCAAAGAAAAAAATGACCCTATCATCTGCCCTTATAGACACATGGTCTGAAAAGGGAACTTAGTAATTGTGTGTTTTAGTGAATTCAGAAATGAATTTCATGAGAGAGTAGGGGCATACTCTCAGCCCAATCAAACGCAAAACCCTAGACAGCATTAAAATTACCTGGTTGTTCAAAGCAGTGTTCTGCACAGAGTTGGGAGTCTGGGTGATTAAAAATAAAGGCTGCAAGTTGTCACTCTGGGAGGAGTTCAGTAACGGCTGAGTACTGGACTTGGACTTTTTCTTACTGTTAGTGACACCATCAGCTGTAAAATCAAAACTTGGCTAAGGATCTTGTGGAAAGATCTGGGGTTTAGAACAAATGTATTCTAGTCTAAAAGAAAGCTATGGAATAAAATAGAAACTCTTACCTTTGAAATGGGATGCAACATGACTCTTCCTGTGACCAGAGGTTCTGAACTTGAGATCACAATGCATGCATTTGAAAGGTTTGGCTCCTGTGTGCAGCCGCATGTGGACTTTAAGACTGCCTTTGGTTGAAAACAAAGAGTTGCACACGTGGCACAGGAAAGATTTCTCCGCTGAAGATAATACAAGTGAATTGAATAAAAGCTATAACATTCTTACTTCAAATGATAATACAAATCTACTGGACAGACCATTTAGCTTGTTTCAATAGTAGAATTGTATATGAATACAAAATAATTAATAAGAGAAGGAAGTAGTTTGTAAAACAGGTTTATGGCAGTCCCATAATTTTCTTTTTTAAAGAAAGGTCTGTACAATAATTTAGAAGAAGTGTTGTAAGCTTGTATTTTCCAGCTGAAGTCCAGTTGTGACCAAGAGTGTGAAGATTAAAGTCATTGTTACAACATTGCTGCAAAAACTGGATTCAATGGATTAATTGTCATTAGTTGATAGTTCTAGCATATGCTGTTTTTGTATGGCCAAATTACTTAAAGGGTTAATACTTTTACATTTTTTCTATAGCCGTTACCTGGGGTTACCTTTCAACATCCCTAGCCTGCTTTCAAGTAGTTTGACTAGGTAGAAGTACTATGAAATTAATATATTTTATAAGACTAGTCCCTTACCTGCTTTATGGGTCCTTACGTGTGAGTCCAAGGTGGACTTCACTGTGAATGATCGATGGCAAATGTCACAGGAAAAAGGTTTTTCCCCAGTATGTATTCGTAAGTGTCTCTGAAGATCACTCGGCTTTTTGAAACTCTTGGGGCAATGACTGCACATGTTGGCAAAGCGCCCACGTCGTATGACCTGATTCTGGAGGTCCTGAAATGGAAAAATAAATGTCATGATTTTAGAAGAACAACACAAGTCACATGCTTATAGTATTTAAGTCACATGCTTACAGTATTTAAGTCACATGCTTACAGTATTTCAATGTATAGATTGTAGAAACCATTTCACAAGTCAGGGCAGACCTCAATTTTAAACAGTTACAATAAGTTTGGGAAGTCACCAATGATAGTTGAGTAAACAAAATGATAAGGAGTTAGGATAAAAGTGGGTAAGTTTCTTTATTTCAAAATATTTTACGCCCTTAAAAAAACAACTTGTACAAATTGTTACCATGTTTTTTTGGTGGTGAATACGTCTGGGTATTTTTTAAAGTTAAATAAGATGACCTAAAAGTATGCTGGGGATTTAAGTAAATTTTGAAACAAGAAACGAGAAAACAAGCATTATACTTCCGTAATAACACACAATAAATTCACAGCACTAGACTTAACATAAAATTTGAAATTTAAAGACTCTATGAACTGATTAGAGCCACAATGCAACCTCATTTTATTTATTTACAGCTTTTCCAAATTTATATTAAAAAATTGAAATTTCTGGTACTGGAATTTTTTTTTAGTCATCTTTCCTGTTTATTTACTCTTCTGTGTAGAAAGTTAAAGCTACCAAACGTAATGTGTAATGAAACATTCTATTTATATATTAACTAAAATTCTATTTATATTACCAGAACATCTACATCAAATATTCCTGTACCTTTATATTATTTTATAACTATTTGCATACATAAAGAAAAAAAAAATATTCTTTTAAAATGATCAATCTTCGAGATAGTGCTAAGAAAAGACAACTGTAATGACAGCCATTGCACTTTTTTTAAACAGTTTAATCAAGACAGTTTCTTGTTGTATATTTCCTATTTTTAAAATGGTCAACCCAATTCAGTGGATAGGAATGAGGAGCAAGAACTCACCTTAGGGACACTGATGCGATCTTTTTCTGCTGTTGAGTCCATGTAGATCTTCTCTGAGATGGAGACCTGCTCATCTGAGAACTGATGCTGAGCCAGAGATTTCTTCTTAGGCCCTCTTCTAGGAGCCCGATTCTCATCATTAGTTTTGATGGGTATAACAAAGTGCTGAGTAGGCACAACATCACCTAAAACATGGGCAATGAAATAAATTAGGAATAACATTAAGACTTGACCTGCAGAGTGTTATAACATTAACAGCAGACTGTGGAGCAAGGTAAAATGATCTTCAGCAGAATGTATTGTCTCTGTAAAATATTGTTTTGCTTGTTGAGGATGTTCTTTCAAAAATGACGATTTTTATATTCTAACCCAAACAGGACAGCAGGGGGGATGCAACCCATGACCATCAAATCAATAGCTCAGAGCACAGCATCAGAAAGCCATTTGCTTCGGTAATGTAAACAATGTCATATTGAGTGACCATCATTAGGACAAGTAATGACCTACATTTTCCTAACAAAAAACCAGATTCAACTGGATGGACTAAAATCTTCACAATTCTACAACCAAACACTAACTACTCTCCATCATGTGTCCCACCACCAACTTGTTGTTTTTTTATTATGGTAAATATCTTTTTTTTTTTGGGCTACTTAACTGATAAATATTAAATACAGTTAAATCTTGTATTATTATTGAAAATTATAATGAGCCTTTAATATAATCCATTTATGTTCAGTTCAAATAAAATCTATTTGGATCTCCTAGAATCTAATCAAGTTTAAATAAAATCTATTTGGATCTCCTAGAATCTAATCAGTTTAAATAAAATCTATTTGGATCTCCTAAAATCTAATCAGATAGTCATCGAAACAAATTAATTGTACTGTAGGAGGATGTTTGCTCTATTCACTTGACAGCAAGTTGCAGGAATTTCCAGACCTTAAACTTTTGCTCAAATATTTATTCCACTCACCCATGTAGTAGTTAGAAATTTAAAAAAAGGGAGGTCACTGATGAAGAGTGTGTAAGCTAGTAATAGAATTAAAAAAGGGAGGTTTGATTTAAGTTATCAATAGTTTTAAATGAAAAAAGTTTGATTTAGGTTGTTAGAAGCTATCTTACCTTGACACACTTTTACATGTCGCTTTAGTGCTAGCGGGGTTTTAAACTGTGAATTACAAATGCCACAGATGTATTCAATAGATGTAGAGTTATGGTGCTGCTGACTGTGTTTACGCAGCGCCACACTGGTGGGGTAGGCAGTATCACAGATCGGGCACAGGTGAAGATTCAGCTGTTGTGACGCTTGCTGGATCTCAGGATGGCTGGAGCGCATGTGGTTCTTGAAGACCAAGGCAGAGCCAAAGGACTTGGAGCATTCTGTGCACTGGAATGACTTGTCTGTGCTGTGTTTTTTCATGTGTTGGCTCAGATGCATGGCCTGCTTGAAGATTTTGTTGCAGACGTAGCAGCGGTGGCCCCTGCGACTGTTATTGGTTGAAACACTATGGGCCACCTCTGGTTGTATTACTCTGACACTTGCCTGAACCAGGCAGTTGGCATCTGCAGTCTCATGTAATTCCTCTTCCAATTGTTCCAGTTGGCTGTTAGGTACATCATCACTGAACAGAAGTAAAATAATTGTACAAATGCACAAACTAACACATTAACATAAACTAAAAAAATATGGCTACATCCAAATCAAAGTTTATTAAGCTCCCCAAAGAAAAGAAAATAAAAATTAAGATTTTATTTCATTGTCAATCCATGATTATTAATCCATGATCAACAAAAAAAAAAAAGGTTCAGTATTTTCTTCCTTTCTAACAAACTAAATAGAAAAACAGTTTCATTATTGCATTATCAAAACACGTATAGAAACAAATTGACACCTTCTCAGATATATTTATGAATAAAGTTGAATGAGCTTGAAAAAAAAAGTAAAATTTAAATACATTTTCTATGACGACCATCCAAATAACTATTAACACAGAGAAATAGGAAAAACAATAAAAAAAAGCAAAGAACACTGATTCAACTTACTGACGAACTAGCCTTAAAACACCATCTACCCAATAACAGAGAAAAAATTACCAGATTCCCAAACATAACTCCTGGACTTAACTATAAACAACCAACAATTAACCCTTACCGGTCATTTATTTTTTTTAAGGAGTTGGCAGCCAGGTCTGAATTAAATTTTAGCTAATTTATAGGATTTTACAAGACAACAGAAAAAACACAAAAAATATAAATCCAATTGATTTTCTGTGATTTATTTTACTTATATCTATGAAAAATAGATTAAATCATGATAAATAAGTGTTCAGTTCTGAAAATATTTGTCTGTTTGATACTTTTGAAGCACTCTCAAGGGTGTGATCCAGGTTGGTGTAAGCAAGTTTCACAGAAGTAATCTGTCTTACACCTGCCTCCAGGTACTTTTCTGTTACTGCAAACACTGCAGTCCTTTGTCTTTTTGTTTTCAAAGACAGAAGCTATGAAATGCTGTCTCTTGCCTAGTCACTGGTTGTGGTCTAATGATGAAAGCCTGCTCGACGATGAAGACAGCCAGAATGGCGTTGATCTTCAACTACTATTTTTTGGACAGGAATAAATGGTTCCTGGCACTTTATTTTTATGTAGTTTACCATATTTTTCAATTTGCTTCCCTTTGTCTTATCTTCAGCCTGAATACCAGGTGGTTGTACATGAAGCATTCAGTGAATTTCTAGAAACATACGGTATCCGACTATTGACGTCGGTGTAAAAAGGCATGTAGTCAATCCAATCTTGACTGAAAAAATCTTTTATGTTGCCACGGTTTTGCATGGTCATTTTTAGAATGACCCCTAAATATGTCCTCTAGTTTAGCAATGGTTTCATCACTCCAATTTTGCCAAATAGATTGTTTTAGTAGGTTTCCTATTGCTTGAATTCTTGTAGTGGCATATCTGTTTCTTGAACATTTTGTTGTAGTAAGTCATTGGTAAAATACAAGGAGAAAATACCAATGACAGTATCACTATATACAGGAATGTATTGTTAGAGCCACTTATTTGCAATATTAAATGGTATTTTGTTCATTGTTGTATTATTTTCATTAGTACTGTGGCACTGTGTGTTGGACAGTTTCAATTACAACTAGGCCATCCCAAGACCAAGTGTCATCCATTTCAATCTCACTTTCTACATCATTTTCAGTTACTAGATCTAGATTTAGATTATCAATTGAATCACTAGATGGATCTAGATTGATTAGATATTCATTTCATTTGGTAAATAATAATTATAACCATCTAAATCTAGATCTAAATCATCATCTTCACTTGATGATAAAAATCATTTTCTCTGTTTTCAGTGCTGTGAAAAAACGATCTTCTTCGATCCATTTTATTTAATTTTTGTGGATGTTTGTTGTCTAAATTTTACGTTTATCATTTGCTTTCTACTGTATATAATAGTAATTTAAAAATTTGGAATCAGGAAGTGACAGAAAAAGTTAAGATTCGGCTTTAATTCGGTCCTATATATTATGGCCCACTGGGTGGGCCATTCGACCAGAATGGGAAAAAAGAAATGTCCCACCCAGTGGGACATTCGACCGGAAAGGGTTAAAACACATTTAATAAATAACACCCTGACAAAAGAATCCAACCCACTGGAGCTCAAAGTAGGCACGCTTGAAACAATTGAAAGCTATCCAAAAACAACCATCCATATATACACCGACGGATCAGCCTTCAAAGCCACCATCAATGCCGGTCTTGGTGCCTTCCTGGTCTTCCCCAAAAATATACACTTTGAAATAAGTGCACCCTGTGGCGACTACTGCTCAAACTTCCAAGCTGAAATTGAGGCAATTACCATAGCCTTGCAGACAGTCGAAAATAAATTACACGAAGGAATACAAGCACCATCAGATATTGTTGTCTTTACAGACTCACAATCCACTCTTCAAGCACTTAACAGCAGCACCTCAAAAAGCCCAAAAGAGTTGACAACACTAAAAATGATAATACACCAGATGATGACCAATTTAAACATCAACATCATATTACAGTGGATCCCTGGACACATTGGTGTCATGGGAAATGAAAGGGCAGATAAGCTCTCAAAGGCAGGATCATGGAACAACCAGATAGACCTGTCAACTACCTCACTCTAAGGTCAATGCTAATCAACAACTACAAAGAGGAGTGGCTTAACCAATGGGCAACAGGAAACACAGGCAGAGCCATGTACAAAGAAATGAACATGCCTAACAAACTGGACAGTATTAACTTCCTCCCCCCGCAAAGAGCAATGTACAATCTTCCAACTAAGAACAGGACATACACCACATTTAAATTATCATCTCAATAAAATAAATCCCACACAACTCCCACTTTGTAGACACTGCTCCCACCCTTATGAAACTGTAAACCATATCCTTTTTGAATGCCCCCTCCTAATCCACCTTAGGCAGACCCTACTACCACTACAGCCCAACATAACCAACACCCTTTATGGCAGTGCTGAGCAACTGAAAAAAACAGCACAGTATTTTTCCTTGGCACAGTCTGCAAAAGAGCTGACAGCTCAGCAGTAAAAAAAGCTGGTTAGAAGAAGAAGAAGAAGAAGAAATACATTTTCTTAAAAAAATTAAACACCTAGTTATATTTTTTTTTACAGATTTAAAAGAAAAGATTTTAGAAGGCTATGTAGCTTATAACTAAAACAAGGCTGTTATACTTCAGGCTTAAACACTTCCAGGTGAGGGTATACAATTCCAGATTAGTTATGTGAACACATAGGGGAGATCAAAAAGAATACTCAATGATGTTAAATTACAGAATTTGACTTATAAACAAGCATTCCAATAGTCAAACAAGAAATCTATACCATTTAGTGTGTCAATGTC
>JADKLZ010000167.1:25907201-25921707 GCA_021533235.1 Biomphalaria straminea
TAAGAAGGTTGTGTAAACTCACGTGATAAAAATCTGTTGCTGCTGTTCAAACTTGATGGACATATCGTCAGTTAGGTTATTTTTCCAGTTCCTTGGCTTATAAGAAAATAAATAAATGTATAACAATTGCATTGATAGAATTTAAGCTTCTTATTGTAAACACGTCTCCACAAATCTATAAAACTGTCACTTCTAGGCATTGAACTTAGAAACTCACAAAAAAAGTGTGTAAAAATTTAATTTATATCTTGTACTTATGGTTAAGAAATCCTCTCTCTATAAAATGATACATTATAGTCTAGTTTGTTCCTGCTATGTCTTGTCTCAATATTACACTGAATGAGTACATCACACTGCTACATTATTTTGTGGAAGCATACAATTTCAAGACCTTAAAAGATCTTCGTGGACCTAAATCTCCCCTGATATTTAAGTCTTGGAACATAAAACTTAATTCTGCAGCTAAAAAAAAAAAGACTTTTACTTGAAGTATTTGTTGGAACAATTGTCTTAACAACACTGTCACTAGCCTATATACATCAAGCAAGCTTTACATTCTAAGGAGAGAACTCTGACCTGATATGTAAACTGTGTAGCAGTAGAGCCACTCATAGGCTGAGTCAAGGAAGAGTTGACTAGAGGGTTCATTTGGCTTTCCAAGTGTACTGTCACCTGGCAATGTAAAGTAGACACCATTTCTCCAAAATGTTAATGAACATTTTTTTTACATGCACATCATTTTATTTATTTGTTTTGTTAACTATATTCCTTTGGATTAGATCCTAAATTTTTGTTTTAGATGTCATCAAAATCTGCAATAAATAATTAAAGAGATGTAACTCTTGTTAATGCACATACTGTAATAGCCACTAGGAAACCGAGTTATCTTACCCTGGGGATAGCACCATCCTGCTCTCTGTTCATTTTCTCCTCTTGCATAGGCTGGTTGCTCTGTGTAGTAAGCTGGACAAATGGCTGTTGGTTGACCAAAGTAAAGTGAGAGCCTAGCATCTGAAATACATAAGAATTGGTTACACCAGGAACTTAGTCCAACCAAAAACCTCTGTAGTTTGACTCTTAATTTCCAATTTCAGGAAGATTATGGAGTTTGACAAAGTAAACCACATGATCAGGAACTCAATATGCATTTCTTTTAGAGCTAAGAAGCTTTATCAAATGTTGGCCATTTTTGGTTTTAGATTTCAACTCGGATTTTGGCTTGGCTATGACCTTTGTTTCAAGTCAAGATTGCTCATATATAAAACCAAGCAGAGTTTACTGATAGTTTATCCAAAAACTGATATTCACTGAAGAGATCATCATCAGGGTTTAATCCATGAAAGTGGAGTGAGGCAGGATACCTTTTTTGTAATCAACAATTTAGACCCTGCAGATTTTAAGGGCTCGGACCCTCACTAGTCTCTAGGGCGGCGGCTGATCAGTTCAGCATAAACTGTAGGCCTTGAGAGGCACAGTCTCTACACCAGACAAGAATGCAGGAGCTATGTCAGTAAGAGCTCTGCATTTTCCCCAAACCCTCCTCCAGCAGAGCTCTGCAACAGGAGTGTGTTTGAGTCCGCCAGGAAAATTGAGGCTCCGCAACGTTAGCCCTTTTCAGAACACCCAGAGAACTAGAGGACACCACGAGGAGGTCAGCAGGAACTGTCTCCCAGGAAAGAGATAGATCTATATAGAATTTAATGACAAGAACTTTGGTGGAGGCCCTGAATTTTAAAAAGAAAAGAACAAGTATCATCAACAAACACAAGTTGGATCTAAGAAAGCACAAAAAAAAAAATATAGTGTGGAAAAAAAAATTTGAAAAAAAAAAAAAAAACTACACCAAATGTAATAAAAGGACAAGGGTAAAGTTCAAAGGGTAAATTTTATAAATAAAAAAGGCCAGTTATCAATGTAGATATACATGCACCAAACATAATCAGGGATTCCATCTCTCCACCAGCTAACACTAAGGTTCAATAGAGATGAACAGAAACTGAGCACATCCCACTTACCTGTTGCAGACTTGAGTCAATTGACATAGTTTCACCACTCACTCCACCTGTCTGCAGGTCAGGATGACCCAAATCCACAGACTGAAATGAATAGAAAAAAAAGTTGTGATTTTCAAATTAACTCTTTCTCTCCTAATTATCATTGATTTTACCCCATTTGATTAATTTTTTTTTCAGTTTTATAAACTCTAATTTGTGTTATATAAAAAGAGAATGCATTCTTCTAAAATTCTATACCAAAAGTAAAGTTTTCTGATTACAAACAAAAATGTTATTAAAGTTTAATCATAACAGGGTTGAATGTACAAATGTGAAAAATGAAAAATTCTGTCAGAATGTGGAAAATAATTACGGAGATAAAGAGTTAAAGTAGGTTGCATCTTAATAAAAAAAATAATTCTTAAAAAGCAAATATACTGTTTAATAAAACATACGTTACTTAAAAATATTCTGTGGTTAGTGGTGGGGACAGAAAGGTTGAAGTACTTAACTGGTATTTTAGCAAATGCTGGGTATTTTGTGGTGTCCCTAAATCTCCACAGTTCAACTGGTTCAATGTTTGATAATAAAACATACTTGTTACTTTGGCATGTGGTGACAAATAGGTTTCATACTTTGGCAAATGCTGGGTATTTTGTGGTGTCCCTAAATCTACCCAGCTCAACTGGGTACATACCGTTTTAAAAAAGTAATGGCAGTTGTAGGTAATGCTGGCCACTTACTTTACAAATGTATTGGCCACAGAAAGAAATTTACTTCACTAGCATGAAAAGCTTCTCAATTTCAAAAGGAAATTTTTAGTATGAAAGCAGAGCTTATTTTCAAGGAAAAGCTATACAAGATAAGGTGTACTGTTGCAGTTGTGAGTGAATTGCAGGATCTTGGTACTGTCATTTGAATGGGATTTTAAAATGAACAGAAGAACACTACAGTGACCATCATGTTGTCTTTAACCACAATCTATTGTTTTACTCATGAGCTTTTTTTTTTTATAGTGTTCCCCCCTCCCAATTTTCTGACCTGGAGGTCGGGCTGTGTAACAGTTGTAGTGTGACCAATCTCATGCTCCTGGAGGACATCCAGGTCTGCCAGAGCCTGTGCACTAGTCAGACCATCCTCCTCCACAATCTCAGCCTCATCATCATCTTTCACGTCTGCTCCTTCTACAATGGTGACAGTTCCCTCCCCTTCCTTCACAGTCTGATAGTGCTGCATGGCGAGTTCATGCCTTCAAATAAAAACATTACCATATAGTATCACTGTTGTACTTCGTAGTTAGTATTTTAAATAAAACAAATTATAGCTTTTATATAGCGCTACTTTCATGCTTATAGCATGCTCAGAGCGCTATGGTCCAATCTCATTTGTGGACCAGTGGGGGGAGGGGGTATCTGGGAGAAGGTTTTTCCATGCTGCCTTTCAGTGTTCAGTAAACACAGCTCTACTTGAGTCTGGTGTCAAACCTCCAGCCCACTTCTTAGGTAGCCAAGCCAAGCCAAGTTCAAGCGTACTTAGCCTCTTGACCATGCTAGTATCACCAGATTGGATTTTTTTTGTGACAAAAAAAGTTTGTATTTTCTTTCATAATGATAATAATAATAATAAAATTATTATTTGATACATATATGTTGCTGTTAAAAAACATAACGTAGGTTTAAGCAGCCATGCCATGAGAACATAAGTCATAAAAGCAAGATATGAGTTGGCAAACTGATCCAAGCTGTAGTTAAGCAGGCCTTAAAATTCTTCTTGAAGGAGAGAAGCACATTGTTTGTCCCAGTGCCCAGTAGAGATCAAGTTCTAAACATTTGGTCCATGCAAAGAAAAAAGCAGGTCAAGGCTTCTTTGGGAAAAAATGCTGCATGACGAGTAGTTTTTCCTCTGCTAAGCACAAATTTTGTAGATGCTGAACTAATACTGAGACTAGGTAGACTTTTGTGCAAATATGCCAGGTGCCATTTGAAAAATGTAATACTTCCAAATCAAAGCAATCTCTTGGTACAATGATCAACACTGTTCTATATATATTGAGAAAAACATCTACAAGATCACAGTGACATCAGTTTCAAATATTTCTCTACAAAAGATGCTTACCTGTGCGTCTTCATGTGTTTTTTACAATTCACAGACGTCTTGAAAGTCTTTTGGCAATAGGGGCACATGAACGGGCGGACTTCACTGTGTGTAGACATGTGTCGCTTGAGGCTGCCCCCCGTTGTGAACATGGCGTCACAGACGACACATTTGTACGACTTCTCACCAGAGTGGGTGCGGGAATGGGCTTTAAGCACTCCACTGGAAACAAACGACCTCTGGCAAAGATTGCACCGGTATGGTTTTTCACCTAGAATGATAACAACAAATGAAAATTCTCAACAACTTAATTACTAAATATTTGCTCTTTAAAACAAATAATTGCCTTAGGAAGGAAAAGTAAACAATTTTTAAACTATCACAATGTTGTTGTATTGATTATTTCATACTATCCAAAGATGTCTAAATGCAAAAAGGGTAGTGAGAAATTCAAGACCTGGAAATGTGTTTTTTGAGGGGCAAATGTGTATTTTCCTAAATTTAAAGAAATATACTCAGGAAAGACTACAAGCTGTCATCATCGA
The DNA here is from genome assembly GCA_021533235.1 of Biomphalaria straminea. Lineage (NCBI taxonomy): Eukaryota > Metazoa > Mollusca > Gastropoda > Planorbidae > Biomphalaria > Biomphalaria straminea. Next base: position 25,911,835 of record JADKLZ010000167.1, read on the forward strand.
GAAGTGCATAGAAGACAAACTCATATAGCGCTGGCTGTGAATGTGTATGTGTTTCGTGAACGAATGTTGTTCAAATTTTTCATCGACGTTGTTTATGTACAGTAGTTACGCTGAGGTTGTCAACTGTAGTCAAACTGAATTTCCATATGAATGTGTCAATAAAATTATCTTATATTATCTATCTTATGAAATGCAGCAATCCTAAACTTAAAACAGCATAAAGTTATATAAGACTTTTTGTATATTTTATCCAAATATTTACATGTTTAGTCTTTGGCATAGGCTTTTCTAGAATATGTTAAAATGATGTTCTTGTCACATGGCAATCATTACATGTATATATGTATAAAATGATATAATATATATTATAATATAATATATTACATATATTTTCCACATTCCATAATAGCTGCTACTGAAAATTTATTCAAAAGAGTGGGAATTTTTATTAGAAGTGAAATTAGCCTTAAACCAGATGTAAGGGGTGGCTTAGCTGGATCAGTGATATCTAATTCTTTAAAAGCAGTTTTGTTTATAGGCAATTTCTTTATAGTGTATCCAGACGCTGGTAATATTTTATCACATTTGGAAAGAAGATTTTTTTCTTTCAGACCATTCTTTGCAGAGTTAGCAATGAAAGCGATACTAGATTCTCATGGCAGATTATTAAGAATATTTAATTTACAGGCATTGACGCACTGATCTATATATGATTAGGGGGGAAAACCATATGTGTCCATTTGCGTACATATACACAAGATGCATGCTTGTAGGCAACTCTGACTATCACAAAGCCGCTTTACCAATTATTTCATACTAGCGAAGTACATGAAATAAATTATCAGAATCTAAAAGTGAAGTTAGCAGACTGATAAGTCTGATACTATATCGACAAGAAACGAGGACAAATTACCTAAAAACTATGTTTGTTTACAAAGTTAAGTTGTTGGGCCTTTAATGGACCTATGTGCCTCTAATGTACACATGAGCAGGAATCAAAGAAAAGAAATAATGTCCTTAATTTTTACCTGTATGTGACCTAACATGTTGCTTTAGGTGACTAGACTTTTTGAATCCTCGACGACAATGATGGCACTTGTATGGTCTGTCAGGATGGCCACTCTCATTCGTAAATGGTGGAAACATGGAATTTCTCGGGGCTTGTTGAATCAAACCTACACATACACACAAGACATTTTCTTCTTTTGTATTTTAATAATTCAAGAAATGGTTAGGAGATAACAGGTGGAATTTGTCATTCAATTCACAATCTATTTATAACATTATGCTAAAGAATGTGTCCTATATTATCATTATACTGAGATTTAACAATTGTACTTTTTCAGAGATAGTTTAACTCTTTCTCTTGGTAATTATTCTTCCACGCTTTGAAGGAATTCTTCATTTTGCTCATTACTATTTCACTACCCCTCTTATGATTAAGCTTCAATAGCTTTGTTGTTTGTTATCATAAAATATTATATTTGGTATAGAATTAAAGGGAAATGCATGCTCTTTTTATATACTTCAAAGTCAGGTTAAAAAAAAAATAACATTAACTTAATTTGATGAGTTAAAAATCAACGATGGTATCGTCGATTAGGAGAGAAAGAGTTAAAATTTAAAAAAATAGTTTTGATTATCAAAATCTTGATTCCAAAATGTTATTAGGAATATAGTTTCTTTAAGATCATACCATTTTCGAAACAGTCCTATAGTTTTGAAATCTCCTTGATATAATTGCATCTCTTTTTAAAGATATAACACAATGTCGGCATCTCCTTAGAAAACAATAAATGGTCAAATGATACATCCCCATACCTGAATCTGTAATAAGAATAGGCTCCTGGAGAGGAATGTCTGATAACAAAGAATCGTTGCGCGCCTCTCTTTTGAAGGATCGACGAGGCCGAGGGGCTATGTCTACATCTTTAAAGTGTGACTGTATGTGTGACTTGCAATGAGCAGAGGTGCGGAATTTTTTATCACACTGAGTGCAAGCGAATGGTTTAGCACCTACAAAAAAAATATGTTCTTCTATTAAATTTTTTTAACACTTTTTTTTTTTACTTTTCAATTTACAACTTAGTATAAGTAAAAAGAAGTGAAATTTCTTGATCATAAGCAAACAGGATAGGAAGGTTTACTTTGATATATTCTAAAAAAAATTTTGGTATCATTAGAAGGATCCATAACTATTCTCAACAAGGTATGAGCAACTTTTTTCTTTAACAATTGTTTAAAACAGCATCAATGAACAAAACAAATAGAAATAAGATACATTTACAATACTGTTGGACAATATATTATATATATATATATATATATATATTGAGGGAAACTAATAAATTATAATTTCAAATGGGTTGAAAAAAAAAGCTATTAATCTATGATAGAATAATCATCAAGTTATTGATCTATGGTAGAATAAACATCAAGTTGTTGACCTATGATAGAATAAACATCAAGCTGTTGACCTATGATAGAATAAACATCAAGTTGTTGTTAAGAAGATTTAGAAAGATCGAAAAGAGTGGAGAAAAAGGAAATGATATTAACAACATGATCATAAATACAACACAAGTACACAGAGTTAAGTTCTCCTTGGCTTTCATGCAGGTTTAAATAAGCTTGTAGAGCAGAGCACAAGAAACCAACCTGTGTGTAGACGCAAGTGAACTTTGAGGCTGCCCTGCGTAGAGAACATTTTGCTGCACACCTCACACCTGAACTCTTTGACCCCCGTGTGAGTCTTGATGTGCGCTGTCAGGGTGCTCTTCACGGCAAAGGCACGGAAACACTGGGTACACTTGTAGGGCTTCTCGTGGGTGTGGATGCGTATGTGGCGAACAAGGTCGCTGGGCTTCTTAAACTCCTTGCTGCAGTAAGTACATTGGTGCCACCTGATGCCGTTGACCTGAAACAAAATCATGCATCTTTTAGGATGAGATTAAAAAAAAATTATTGTATAAGTAAAAAAAACAAACAGATCAAACATTTGAAAAGATATACATACACAGAACATAAATGAATAGTGGCTTGTGACCTTTGAACACTGGGGTGGTAATTTGCATACGGGCGGAGTGTCTTTAGACCAGAAGAATGTTTTTTTTGACATTCGGATGGTCAAGAGGCTAACTTCGCTTAGTGCATTATCACTAGGCAGTGTTGCCGTTTCCAGGGTCGCAGGTTCGGGCCTCAGTCCCTTATTTTCGTAGCATTTAATTCATTACTTTCTCTTAAAAAACTTTGTCCCCGGTGCTGCTATTCATTTATGTTCTATATATGTATGTCTCAATCTTGTTTCAGCACCTAGCTTCAACTCTATGTTTATATTTGAAATGATAGAATGAATATAAAACAGGTAGGTTTTTGCACCCTCTCACATTTAAGGTAAAAAAATATATGACTTTATGATTTATTATATCATATGACTTTACTTAAGTCTTAAATCCTAATGTTAGTCAATTAAACAATGAGAATTTATAGTGTCCAAAAACTTTAATGTGTTTATGTATAACTCATTTTTCTTGCTCTATAGCAAGCTCAGTGTGTTCTGTTTCTATCTCTTCAGTAGATCTGTGGGGAGGGGTATATCTGGGTTTAAGTTTCTCAAGTTCAATATCTTTACCTTTCTAATGTAATGCCTCTTCAGCAGACCTGTGGCTGAATCCTGTATGGTCATGGTCCCCAACCTGGTCAAATGCCCACGAAGACCACCTGTCCCTGGGATGCCAGACCTGGATGATGTCATGTTTACCAAGCTGGATCCTTCTTTATCAGTGTCATGCTCATCCTCCACTGTATTCTGGAGACCACTGTTCTCTAACGCTTGCTGTAAAATATCTGAAGCTCCCTAATGACAGTTTATGAGAAAATAAATATATTAACACGTTGGTTAATTGATGAACTTCTATTTTACAAAACATTACATATAGAAAAATAATTCTGAATTTAATTTTGTCTATTTAACTCCTAACTTGGTCTTCTTTTTATTTATATAATATTTTTTATTTTTTAGTTATCTTACATATGAAAAAGACTTATATTAACGACATGATTCTAAAAGAAGTCCTAATTCCATAACATATTTTGGTTGTGTAGAAACCAGCTTTTCAAGTTTCTTTCTAACCTGATCCAGTGACCCATGAATGCCATGTGAATCAACCAGTGAGCCACCATTAAGACCTGCTTGGTCCAAACCCAGTACCTCCTGCATCATAGAGGAGTCACTGATGTCTTGCAAGTGGTGTAATGAGTGCGACTGCAGAGGCACCTTGATATCCTGGACTGTGGCTTGATTAGAATCCTATGAATATGGAAAATGGACATCTTAGGATACAATAGTCTCTTCTAAAGGAATCTAACAAATAATGGCTACAGAAACCTTACTGAAGCTCATCAGTTTGATTCATCTTTACAACTGAAGTACTTTGATGAAAAAAAAGAAAATGTTTAAAAAAATGTAAATTTTTAAAACGAGTTAATTCTTTTCTTTCATTATCTTCAATAATTTCCTTTTGTTAAATATCCAGATTTTACTCCTATCTTCATGTTATGAGTATGATGTGTATAAAGCAGGGTAACTAAATTTTCTCTATTATTTTAGTGTGCATTTTCCGATGGTAGTGACTTTTGGATAATAATCTCTAGATTTCTAATTTATGAGTTTTTAAGGATGCTATTTGTAAACTTTTGTGTAAATATTGATAAACATCACTAAAAATAATTTATATTTAATTTGGATTATAAAATATTTCCTAGATCTAGTTTATAGGTCTAGACTAAGTTACTAGTTTAAAATCGATTTTTTTTAACTTTTATAATCTAAAACTTAAAAAAAAAAACAGGGTTTCTATAAACATTAATTTGTATTATATAAAAATGGCATTCATTTCCCTTCAATTCAATATAATAAAAAAAATATAAAATTTTGATAACCAACAAAAAAAGTTATAAGTTGGACAATAACATGGCTGTGCACTAATATAAGTAGAATATAGAAAAAGACATCTTTAACCTATTATTATAAGTTTCAAATTGAAGTCATTTTATTATGGGTATAAAAGCAATGACCCCTAAAGCTGAGACTTACACCTGGATCTGCATGAACTCTGCTGATATGAGCGTTCAATGAGCCCAGCCTGCGGAACATACAACTGCACTCAGCACATTCATAAACCATTCCGTGTTCATCTTTGTTTAGCGTGTGAACTTTCTGGAAACAATAAGCAAGCATGAGAAAAAATTAGAAAAACATTTCAGTCTAGTTTTTAGTTTTATTGTATAAGCCTTATTTTGTTTCTTTTTGGCTTGATGAGATTGCCCTTAACTTTAACCCAGTAGCTCCTATTTCTGGTTAGGAAAAACCCTTCCCACGCCCTAAGCAAAGGGTGGTAGCTCGAAATTTTAAAAAACCTAAAAAAATAAATATTTTGAAAAATAATCAAATTTCAGATTTAAAAAAAAAAAAAACAACTTCAAAAACACAAATTTTCCCAGGTGGGGGCTTTAACACTGGAACCTGTTTGTTTGAAAAATTATTTTAAGTTACAAAAATCTTCCTGATTTTACTAAAAATAGAAAATCGGTAATCTTCACAATGATTTGTAATCACGCTTGCAAAGAGACTAGAAGAAATCTTTTATTTAAAAAGTTTTAAGCAGGTATATTGAAAAGGGGATTTTAGAAACTTTCTACAATGGTTTAGGACAAAATGAGAAATGTTCATGACTGCAGAAAGAGCTAATGAGTTAATAACTATTGCCCTGATACAACTGTGCTGACTCTACTAGTTAACAGTAACCATTGATCATGACCTCAGTTACCATATCATTAGGTCCATAGACGTTTCCATTCAGACATTAAATACCTGGATGTGGGACCTTAAATTTCCCTTCTGTGCAAAGGTCATGGGACAAAAAGTGCAGGTGTGTGGCCTTGCGCCAGTATGTTTGGTCATGTGCATTTGGAGTGCACCTTTTTGGTTGAAAGATCTGTCACAAGTGTTACACTTAAAGGGACGTTCCCCTGTGGGAAAAATAAGATTGAATATATTAAAGAGAAATGTTTATATATCACAAGTACTCTTCTCTCTCACCTTTTGTTTTAAAGATGTTTTCTTTCTTTCCAACAAAAGTTATGAGTTAAAATAGACACATACTCTGTAACCAGTATTGTAACAATTGCAAGTGCCAGATACCTGTATGAATTCTCTCATGACGTTCTAGCTGGCTGGGTTTCTGGAAAGTTTTCTGACATGTGCGACACTTATAGCTATAGCCTGACCTGTCTACATTTCTCTTGTAATTTCTGTGATGCAATGATGCTCTGGAATAAACAAAATAGAATATAAAGGTAAAAGAAAGAAAAAAAAACAACAACATATAATGTATTTATTATTTATAGTTGGATGTATGAGAGAGAGGCAAAAACTGCTTTATTACCTATATAGTGGCTTGAGTTCGAAACCCGACTCAAACTAAGTTGTGTTCGCTGAGCCTCTGAAGGCAGCACCGCAATCTTCTCCCAGATATCCCCCCCACATTGGTCAACAAAATAGATTGGACCAAAGTGCACTCAGAGCAAAAGATACATTATACTAAAGTAATTTAAAAAAAAAAAAGGAATTAAGGCACATATCACCCATACATTTAAAATCTAAGTTTATCCATTTTTGTTTTACTCATTCATTATATTTAAACTATCAATTAGGCACGACTTATTTAGATCTGTCCTAACTAAAGGAACATGGGATTAGAGAAAACTTGTTCAGTTTTCATGTTCAGTCAGAATGAACATTTTTTTACATCCTAGCCAATCTTCCTACAGGATGGCCACAGGCAGGGTTTAATTAAACTCAAAAACATTGCACCGACAGACTATCACACAGACAAACAGCCATCACATATTTAAGTCATTCGGTGCCATGCTTACTTAAAGGAGTCCAAAATACAATTTTTTTAAAATATATTTATATAAGCATAAATATCAGGCTTGTATAGAGGTAGGTCTGGGTTAAGATTTTAAAAAAAAAAGATGATGCTTTTACTTGACTCTGTAGTGTTGCTTCATATGTTCTTTCAATGCTGACATCTTGCTGTACTCCTGGTTGCACTGCCGACACTGGTATACCCGCATGCCTTCTTGTCTATGTTCCAACATATGTTTGTCCAACTGATGCTGTGGGGTTTTAAAAAAAAGTTTACAAAATTACTACACATTAAAAGTACAGCTACCCTTAAAGAAACCTTTCCTTCCAAGAAGCAGATGTTGTAGAATGTTTTGTTATGACTAAGAATGTACCAGGATGTAATGCGCCTGCACAATGACCTATCAGATTTTTTTTTAACCCCCACCCAAAAAAAAAAAAAGCAACTACCTAATTCCGTGCCATACTTCACTCCTAAATTCAAAACAACATCCTCCAATACTTTTTACAAAAATTTCAGAAAATCTACCCAGAAGCAGATTCCATGACAATCGGATACCCCAATTTTTTTTTTGTTCTAGGACATTTTTTTAAAATACTTATTTAGATATATTAAAATTGTATTAATATGTATTGTACTTACTAAGTTACAAGTTGCTAGTTTGAAAAGACAATGTTGGCTAACTTAGCCACTTTAACAGGTCAACACATTTAATCTCAGTATACTGGAGGTTCCATTGAGTTTTTTTTTACTTTAAAATAACATTTAACCAACTACTAGCACTGCACTGACCTGCAAGCTGAACTCATCCCCACACTCTGGACACATCAGGCTCTCCTCCCTCTCGTGCATCATGATGTGGGCCTTAAGGCTGGCCACACGGGAGAACTTTTTACCGCACTCTGGGCAAATAGGTTCTTTGTCTGGGCCAACGTGGGTGGCCATGTGGAGCAAGAGGTTCTCCTCAATGTTAAATGAGACGCCACACTGGCTGCACCTGCAAATGATAGAGACAGCTGGTCATGGGTAAGGGTCCAAGATATATCATTCAAATATCTAAAGACAAACAATGCATTCTAAAAGCACTTCTCCTTACATTCTTTCAATGTCTTAGTGCTCCAAAATTTTTTAATTTGGAACTGGGAGTTTGGAGTATGTAATTTAAAGATATATTCTGAGTAATTCAAGGTGTGAATAAATTACAGAAACTCTTACAGCAGTATGGAGAACAATGTAGATTTGTACATAGTGATAAAATGTAATCAGATTCTTGCTTGCATGATACAATTCTGTGACCATGAGTGTTATGTCACTGAACTTAGCTTTACAAATACAACCTTTAGAATGCACTATAATGATGTCTCACAATAAGCTATTGGCCATCCATTATACGCTCACACTTATATAACAGGGGTTAAGATGATGTTTAACTGTCAATTAATGTAATTTACATCAATGTGGGAAATTCTGGACAGAATGAAAATTTGAAGAGGGCATATGAATGGGACATGGCAGGAAAATAATATGGCCATGCTATTTATTGCTGTTTTAAGTTGGTTAAAATCTTCTTATTCTATCTGGCAGAATTTAAATCTTGATCTGTTGAATCAGTAATCTAACATTAGCTTCACCCCAAACACACTCAGATTCCCCCAAAACTATTTTAAAATTTAACCTCTAAATCTATTCATTTCAGTTCTACATTGTCAAAGAAAGAAAAAGGGGTTACTTAAAGTCAATAAAATAAACTATTTAAAACTATGAATCACCTAAATGGTTTGTCTTCATCATGTGTCTTCAGATGCCTCTGCAACTGGTTCCACTTGGTGAAGATTTTATCACAAAGACTGCAATTAAATGGACCCTGAAAAACAATTTGTTTTTAGTATAGTTTGAGCTTGAATTATTTGGACTATTTTCATAAAGCTTTCATTTCAAATGAGTGGCTGAGTGGTATGCATTTGGCTTCGGAACCTGAGGATCCTGGTTCAAATCCTGGTGAAGACGGATTTTTTATTTAAACTTTAGGGCACCTCTGAGTCCACCCAGCTCTGACAATATTTGTGCAAAGTAAAAGCAGTTTGGTTGTTATGATGGTCACATGAAACCCTCATTAACCATGGGCCATAGAAACAAATGACCTTTACATCATCTTCCCCATAAATCACAAGGTCTAAAAGGGGAACTTTACTTGCTTTAAATCATTTCAAATGAAATAAGACATAATGCAGGCCATAAGACAACCCTAACAATCAATGAAGATAGAAACATAACCTTTATATCATCTCTCATAAGGTCACAAGTGGAAAAAATCCACATTTTTTTTCAACTTTGATATTAAATAGATTACTAAAATTAAATATTTTCTCTACTTTAAATTTTTTTATAACAAAAATAGTAAAGCTAATGATATTTATTACTGAAAAATGTTTCACCTTTCCTATTGGAGGCTTGACATCAAGAGACTGCAGTGAAGATTGTTCACCAATCTGTTCAATAATGGTGGGCTGCTCCAAGATAACTTGGTGGCACTGAAGAGATAATTTTTTTTTCAAACTCATTAGACAAGTGTTCTGCTAATGCTTCGAAACTAACAAGTTTATATAATATTAAAATAAAAATCAACCCCATTCTGGACATCCTTAACAATTTTTCCAAACCTAGCCGAATGTAATGTCAATAAGAAAACAATCATATTATAGGTAGAAACACATGAAAAGTTTGAAAGAACTCACATTCTGTAAGTCCAAAGTTCCATCGGGTAAAGTCTGGTGAACTTCAATGGACCCACTGTCAAATATTTGAGAGGAGTCAAATAACGAGGGGTCAATGAAGGCCACAGTCGTGCCATCTGGAAGAGTTTGTAAGCTGTGCAGACCTTGAATTTGTAGACCTGGATCTAAGTTGACATGGAATATGTTATGGTAATCTGAAAAAAAAA
>JADKLZ010000167.1:25921807-25940829 GCA_021533235.1 Biomphalaria straminea
TGAAAGTATTCTTGACAAACTAGAACAGTTTAAAAAAAAACGAACATAATTAGAATACATAAAATTATAAAAGGGGATAACCATAGACCTATATGTATTGTATCTAGACTTGAAATCGGAAACAAATTCTTATCCGCGATTGATGGGTATTTATTATATTCAGGACCGGTCTTAGGCCACTGCAACCAATGCTTTCGCAGTTGTCCCCGCACTTTCATTGGACCCGCGCTAATTCTAGGAGTAATTATTAAATTGCAACATATGTAAGAAAAATTCCTCAAAATCTCCCGAATTTATTAAAAAAACAAGATTACAAAGAGAGTTTGTGTGATACACAAACTCAGAGGCGGCCCCCGTCGGAGTCGGATCCCTGTCAGATCCGCTTTGATCTCTCAACGGACGGACAGACAGACAGACGGACAGACAGGCCACACAAAACTAATATACATCTTCCGTGCTTTGATCTCTCAACGTTAGCCTTGTAAAGCCGATGTTCAAGGCAACTGCCACACTTGTTTTATGAGTTGATTACTTTACGAGTAAATACTGGTATGTTACTCGTATGTTGGAACAAAAAAAATGTGAAAACAAGTGCAGTATATTAGATTATTAATTGTCTTAAAGTAGGTTTCATTTATATTGCATACTAATTAGGTTTTTTCTCTTTAAATACTGTTTGCATAAAATATTTTTAAAAATTAGATTTTGAGCTTTTAGAAAAAAAAAAGTAGCCGTTGCATCAGAACTTTGAATGTTCTATATTATCGTGATGTCAGATTTTCATTTTCTCTTCTACTTTCTGAGCACTAAACGGGACGGACGGACGGACAGACGGACAGACAGACAGACAGACGGACAGACAGGCCACACAAAACTAATAGCGTCTTTTCCCCTTTCGGGGGCCGCTAAAAATCTGAAAATTGTCATTTGTGGGTGTCATTCATTGCGGAAAACGCCATTAGTACACGCGATAAAAAAATTCGTTGTAAGCTTTCATGTAATAAAATGTAATAATGGGACGAATTTTTACCTTAATCAGAAGTTCCAACACTTTATTTACTTTTATAGTAAATATAAATATGCCATAGGTTGCGAAGTTCGTAAAATAAAGAAAATTGTAATCGCACTTTTGTACTTAGTAAAAAATGAATAAAATTCAAAGTCGAATTTTTTTTATCTAATACAAAATCTTAATTATCCTTATTCCCAACCACACTAGTTCCGGCGTAATCAGCTTCGCTTAAGGCCCCGCACTTGTTAGGAGCGGCCCTATATATAGGCCTATAAAGTAAAAGTAAAGTGTCCCTTTCAGACCTTGCGATCTATTGGGCAGATGATGTTAAGGTTATCTGTTTCTTTGGCCAACGGTTAACGAGCAGGGTGTTATGTGGCCAGCACAACGACCAACCGCCTTTACTTTCCCCAACTTAAGTCAGGTACCCATTAGAGTTGGGTGGACTCAGGGGCGCCCTAAAAATCCTGAAATTCAAAAATCCAGTCTTCATCGGGATTCGAACCCAGGACCTCAGGTTCGGAAGCCAAAAACAACGCCTTGTTTCAACTTTAAAAAAAAAATATTTCACGACATTTTTTGTAGTGTTAAAAGATCTCCATGTCCAGTCTAGATATAGGCCTAATATGTATATAGATCTATGGGAATAACTCTTGTAGTATATACATCGCCAACACAAAGTATAAGAAATAAGCTATCAATATGTGATAAGGCTACAAAAATGTATTCTAGAAACAATACCAAAGATTCCTTGGTGTTTGGGCTACGGAAAATTGACTACTAAGAGAACTCTCACGTGAAAAAATTCAATGGAAATCTGTTATCATTCGCCTGTCTTGGTTTGTTGTCATTTCACGAAGAAAACCGGTCCCATCTAGCTTCACTTTTTCAAGGACCTTGACCTCTAGTTTCGAGAACAAGAGATCGTCCTGTAATGAGGCTGGAAGTTCAGAGTTCAGAATCCGTTGACGTCTGCCTCGGTCGGAACCTAAAGCAGACGAGATGGTAATGAAACACAAAAGCTCTAACTTCATTGGCTGGCAAGAAACTTCCTTCAGAAACGAAAGAGTTCTTGTTTTGTGCAGTTGTAAGCAATCCATAATTTTTTCATTTCTGGAGAAAATTTTAATGTCCGATTTCGTTAAATATCGATTCTCAATAAAATAACGAGCGAGGTCAACACTGTCTAAAATTAATGAAACGGCCAGAGGCGAGATACAAGTCTCAGGCCAGTTAAAAATAGTGCACTTTAGAATGACATCAGTTGGACAATAGCCTGCTTTCATTAGTTTCTGAATCAGAATGCCATCATTACCAGCAGCGATCAGTCGTTGGATGACGTCTCGTCTGACAAAGTCTGGTTTAGCTCCATGTCCAATAAGTATCAGAGCTGTTTTCTGGGACTCTCGACAAGGGAACCAATCGTCAAGCAGCATGGAAACTATCGATATCTGGTCGTAGTTACCAAAATCAGCTTTCGCCTCGAGTAACAATTCGATGCATTCTGTATTGAAGTATTTGGCGGCCAGCCACAAAGGAGACATGCCAGCGTTGTTCACGTGGTGGACATCAGCACCTGAGGCAATCAGGAGTTTGACAACATCGCTCCTGTCTGCATAAGATCTCAATGCGAGCGACAGTGGTGTGTTCCCGTAGATATCCTCTGCATTTACATTGGCTCGGTTTTCCAAGAGCAAATACGTTGTGTATACGTCGTTCACGGCCTCGTGTAACGGGGTTCGATCAGTACGACTTTTCAGGTTGACATTAGCACCGTATTTCAGTAGCACTTTCACGAAATCTAATTTCTTAGACTGTACTGCAGCATGCAGTGCTGTTAAGCCCTGATTGTCCTGTCTGTTTACATCGGCTCCCTTATGAAGAAAATATTTGAGAATCTCTGCGCTAAAAAAACCTTTAACGGAATCTATCACAGGCGTGCACCCGTAATCATCAGCGTCCTCTAAATTCGCGCCATTTTTGAGAAACAAATCAATCACAGGAAAAATTCTGTCCTCCATCTCCAGGGCGCTTAGTCTGTTGTGAAAGGTCATATTGACTTGCAATAAATAGTCCCAGGATAAGGCGTAGATAAGAGGTGTGGTGTCTGTTTTAAAATTTACATTGGCTCCTTTCTTTAATAAAAACCTTATGACCTCTATGCTGACAGCGCTCATTAGTGGAGTCTTATTTTCGTGGGCTCCGTCAATGTCCGCCCCTGCGTCTAAAAGAAGCTGGATGAGCTGAATGTCTCCTAATTCCACAGCTCGTATTAAAGTTTCTGGTTTTAGCACCACAGCCTTGGTCGCTTCAGCCCACTCTGTCAGAAGAAAGCTGAGCGTCTTCTTGTTCTTGCTCTTTATGGCTTGAGTGACAGCGCAGTGGGCGTCGAGCTCAGCGCCGTGGCTAAGAAGGACGCTGGCTGCACTCGTTAAAGAGCTCTTAAGTGCTGTATCAAGTGCAGAGTCCTTGTACGTGACGTTGTCAAGGTTGTCACATTTGTTAACTGGTGCCCCATGGTTTACTAGAAGTGGAATCATTTGGACGTGTTGACTCTTTACAACAGTCACCAGATCGTCGTGGGTTACCAGGGCGCCATGAGCGCAAAGAATTTCAGCCAGTTCGTAGCTTCCGGTGCTCAGCACGAGCTCCATGCGTGACTTCTTGCAGCACTGACATATATTTACGTCTATCCCCAATCCGCATAGCTCTCGAACAAACTCCACGTCAGATGTGCGAATAGCTTCTCTTTCCTGTATCTGTTTTAGAACATGACAGAGGATGTCAGGCTGAATATTCTGAGCTTCACTTTTAAGACATAACTTATACTTCAGCAACGCGATGCAGGATTCAAAGTCATTTTCAACAGCGGTCAACTGCAAAGGATTTGATTTTACTAATTTGGCACGATACATCAGGTCCAGAAGTTTACCAAATCCCATTCTTTTGGCCACATCGAAACCACTTTCACCTGAACTATTGACAAGTAGGCCAGCCTGGCAAGTCTTTGAGACTTCCTTTTTCGGGTTAGCGCCAGCATTGATTAGCAATTTGACTTTCTGGAGATGAGAAGTATGGATGGCTGACATTAAGGCCGTGTTCCCAGTGGAGTTTTGTTCATCTAGGTGTATACGTTCATCCTCTAGTAAACACTTGATTACTTCCATTGACGTAGCCAACATAAGCGCAGTATCTCCATTGCTATTTTTAGCATTGATGTTTGCGCCGAGTTTCAATAGCTTGCCCACAATGTCTGGAAAACCTTTCTCGGAGCAAATCATAAGAGGAGTGTTTCCGTTGTCGTCTCTGAGTTCCAATCTTGTGCCATCTTGGAGGAGGAACTGGAGTAATGGGGCGTGGCCTATATTACAAGCCTGTAGAACTGCCCGGTTTAGGGCGTGGCTAGAGAAGTGTGTAGTTTTGGAATCACACAGTCTCAAAAGTTCTTCAATCTCGGACGAACTTCCGGAATCTATTGATTTAAACAAGGAGGAGTCATCGAGCTGAAGTTTGTCCTTAGTTTCCGCCATGTTATCAACAACATCTGGTATTGATTTCACTGACATCTGAAAAAAAAACAATAATGTACATGCAATTTGTTGTACATGTTTCGGATGATCCCTTATATTTGAAGTAAAGTACATTCATAAGATATAAATAATGATAAAGATATAAATAATGATAAACTGTCCCATTTCTAGAGCCGTTTTCGAGATATTTGTCCGAAAACCAATCCAGCTCATCAGTTTTCGTTTTTTTTTTTTTTTGTTGTTAGGAACAATACATTTTTGTTTAAAGTTTCAACTTTATCCGTGATTGGGGGACGAAACCCAACATGTTTAACCGCATCTCTGAAAACTGAAGGATAGATTTCCCTTGTTGGTCTCAAACAAAATAATTAGTATTCATTAATTGATTGACTGATTGTGTAGGAGAAATAACGTTTTACCAGACAGACAAACTGACAGAGTTGATACTCGTTTTATAAATATACTGATTGTTTATCGAAATTACAGCTTAACCATTCTTTCTTTCAGTCAACGTGTTGTTGTTTTTTTTTCCCGCTTAAGTTGATCAGTTTGTTGCATCTTTTTTTTTCACGCATCACTTCAAGGCGGCACATCACGACCACGTTGCCTTAACCCTACGCCTTGTAAGTAGATCTCGTAACCTCCGCCATCTCAGTAAAGCTTTAATCAAAGTCAAATTCAAAATTCCCCCCTTTACTCTTCTGTCAATAAGTCATTTGCCGTTTTCTCAACGACCCACTGCAAGCACGTCACAACATACAGGACTTGTATGTTCTGGGTTACCATGTCTACATATACATATAAATGATCTGCTAAGATCCGCAGGCCATATTCGGCCCGAATTTTGTTCCGATGTGGGCCACGGCATGCATTAATATAATTTATATAGACAAGAGCCCAATTCGTGTGGCCACTACCGGTTAATACTTCGTTTTGTGATCGACCTCAAAACCTATTGCCTACAGTGTGCGCTACACAGAAAAAAAAAGGGGGGGGGGGGATTAAGGGGGGACAGAGTAGCCTGCTAGACAGTAAGAGTGTGTTCATCTAATTCAATGGTTCTCAACCGTTCTAGTTCCACGACCCCCTAAAATAATTTCCCACTAGGCGGCAGCCCCCAACCGTTTCAGAGACGCTGGAGATGGACAGGTCACACCCTGCGGAAGCCTGCATTCAACATAACAAGGCAAGCCCTAACCTAGAACCCCCAAGGAAAGAGGAATAGAGGACGGCCCAGGAATACATGGCGCCGCGATCTGGAAACAGAAGCTAAGCAGATGGGCAAGACATAGGGACAGTTGGTGATACTCGCCCCAGTATAGACCACAGGCTGAGATGAGATGAAACATGTGCTTATAATTAATTTTAAAAAATATATCATTCAGACTTGCCTTCATTTACTGTTCTATTGCGTATTTTTACCAATATACATGTTGCATCCTTAAGTGACAATTCAATTACCACGGCTTAACATGGATAATAAATTTTGTTACAGTAAGCTACATTGTTACAGAACTAGTGTTTCGACATGATTTACAAACACGCCAATGGTAGTGTACAGGTTGGGCTTGTTTCTGTTACTGCAGATCAGGAATTCAGTAGCACAACGAATGTCATCTTCTACGGAAAGTCTGCTTCTGAATTTGGGCTTTATAACTAGAAGCTAACTAACACAATCTTAAAAAGAACTGGATATGAAATAGTTTAAATATCAAGTAAAAAAAAAAGTAAAGTTCCACTTTCATACCCTGTGGTCTATAGGGCAGATGATGTAAAGGTCATCTGATTCTGTGGCCTACGGTTAATGAGGGTGTCATGTGGCCAGCAGATGGCCATTAATACTTCACTTTTCCCCAACTTAAGTCGGGTACCCATTAGAGCTAGGTGGACTCAGAGGCGCTCAAGGGTCCCGAAATAAAAATCCCAGTCTTCACTAGGATTCGAACCTGGGACCCCTGGTTCAGAAAAAAAGCGCTTAACAGCTCAGCCACAGCGACTCATATTATGTTTGCTACAGCACGCTACACTGGGGAAAAAATCTTTCAATGATGAATAGAGAAAAAATCCAAATTTTCGGGGGTCTTAGGCGAAACATGGCAATTATTAATTTGACCACCAAGAGGGATTGCGAACCACAGTTTGACAACCCCTGGTCTTATTGCAAGAGTTTGTCTTCTGGTATACACTGAATTACATCCCTTGACGTAGCCATCACAAGCGCAGTCTCGCGATTGCTATTAGTATTATCATTATTATTTTGGCAATAACGCTGGCAGGGGTTCAATATATTTGTTTTTCAAGGAAATAACACTGGCAGGGGTTCAATATATTTGTTTTTCAAGGAAATAACACTGGCAGGGGTTCAATATATTTGTTTTTCAAGGAAATAACGCTGGCAGGGGTTCAATATATTTGTTTTTCAAGGAAATAATCGGAGAGATGTTATAATTGTATTTTTAATCGTCTTTAGACTCTTTTTTATTTTAGTGGCTCCCCAAAGCGGAACAGCTGCTATTAGTTTAGTGAGGTCTGTCTGTCCTTCCCGTTTAGAGATGATAAAACTAGAAAACATGTTGATAATAGGACATCATGATATTTTAGATCTCACAAAGTTCAGATGCAACTGCTTTTTCTTTCTTTTCTGAATACGAAAAGTTTAATTCTTAGCACTAAATAGGCCTATGTAGCCTATGAATTTCTTTTCGAAATTTTTTTACAGCTTTATTTGACTATTAATATACTAATATTATTATTAATTACATATAGGGATTTTTTTACATTCTTAAAACAGATACAACTTGTTTTATTGATGTTTTTTTTTTTACTAAAATAATTTTTTTTTTAAATTTGTGGGTCGATTATGAGTTTGTGTTTTCTTAGGGGGCCCCTGCATTAATACAAAATTTTCAATGTAAAAAACATTCATTTGGGGCCCCCTCAAGTGGGGGCCCGGGGGGATTTTCAAATTCTCCCCCTCCTCCCCCACCATAGCTACGCCACTGGAGGGGGGCATTGCAGATACAAATTTGAGAAACACTTCCATATTTAGTTATTTTATATTTTAAAAGCTAGATGATGGCGTAATCTTCTTTTTTATTCTTTGTTATAGAAAAAATATTAAATCGAACACAGTGAACAAACACCATAAGCTCTGAGTAGACCTAGATATGATGAGCCTGGCATTTACAATCTCCATAGCTTAGCCTTAGGTGTGACCATCTCTTTTGTACGAAACTGAGGGTGTAGAGTACTGTAGAATCAGTCCGGGCTGCGTCATTTTTGTTTTGCAGAGGTGGAAGGGGGGAGACGGGGTGGAGGTAATTCAGAATTTGACTGCGAATAAAGCAGAGGTCGGGGTGATGGAAAGGTGGTGGGTCAGGAGTCAAGGTCAAGTGTGGTAAAAAAAAAATATGCCGCTGATAAACTGATAAAGGAAAAAAAAAAAAAAATGTGTGGATTCAAAGAAGAAACAAAAGTTCTCGATGGAATTATGCATTAACAAAAAAATTAATGTATAACTATTTAGAAATTTAATGACATGAACGTAATGACACTTAATGCTTAAATTAAAATTAAAGCCTCGGTAGGAACAACACAACTATAAATACTATAATAAGATGCATGATTTTATGAATGCATATTTTCCTTCTTTTTTTATTTTTCATTTAATTGACATCAAATAGACGAAGTTCGTTTCCATAGGCTGGATATTGTCTACTGTATGTTTAGTATGTTTCGGTTGTTCCTTCAAAATTGAAGATATTTAGATAGCTAGACCACTCTCCCGCAGGTATGACAGCGGGGAGGGGATGAACAGAGGACCAATCGAGTCGACTGCCCGTCGCGCATACCGCACGACCAGACAGCCATCTATATTGACTTAAACAGACTACTTCTAAATTATCTAAAACGAATACAACTTTTAAAAAAAAACAAAACTATTTACCTGCAGACATGAAAACACACTGACTTCAATGTAAGCCTGATAATGTATGGAGCAACGTCTACTGACCAAAATGATGAGACAGTGTCCACGCCTGTCTTTTATGTATCAATAGCCATTTTGGGTCAGAGGTCAGGAGTTTATCCGCTGCGCCCTGAAAAACAAAGTGTCCACCCGTGACGGTCCACCTCACTACGGGCCCAGCTGTGACTACGACCTTAAAAATGTAGGTCGGCGCCCCTAACAAACTTGTCTCGAATAAATCCTTTTGACACCCAGTGGAGCATAGCGCCTTCACATAGGTTCGCCATCGGACTCTGGGCGATTCCCCTCTTCTCCATCCTGCCTCCATTGCTTTTTTTTTGGTCTACTGATGGTCTTCCGGCCTTTCTCTTAGTTTGTGTGGGCTCCAGTCTAAAAACCGTTTTGTAATGTTGTCTAAATAGAAAAAACAACTACACACTTTTAAGTAGGCTTACACTAATTAAACGTCACTTGTGTTCTCAACTATAAATTAGGCTGTATATTAAAGAACTTTGTATTGTTAATAATCTCAATGAAATATTTTAGCCACTTCACCGTCATTGAGTTCAAAAATGTAGAATCAAACCTACCATGCCTTTCTAGACATATGCAGAAGTACTTTTTTTTTCCGTTACGACAAAAAACCGTAGAAATGTGCATTCGCTCTCCATCTTAGGACTCCAAGACAAGCCTTGTTATAATATTTAGTGGTGTTATAATATACGTCTTGTTTAATTGTGATTAGCCCTACAAGCAGGGGCGGACTGGGTGTCAAAATAGTCCCGGGCATTTCTATACTATCCGGCCCATAAACTGTATATCATTATTATAGCTTTCGTATAGCGCTACTTTCATGCTTATAGCATGCTTAGAGCGCTATGGTATAATCTCTTTTGTGGATCAGTTGGGGGGGGTAGGGAAGAGAGTATCTGGGAGAAGGTTTTTCCGTGCTGCCTTTAGCTTAGTAAACACGATTCTGCTCAAGTCAGGTGTTGAACCTCAAGCCCCCTTGATAAGTAGTTAAGACAAGCCAACTTCAACTGTACTTAGCGGTTAACGAGGGTGTCATGTGGCCAGCACAACGACCAACCGCCTTTATTTTTCCCCACACTAATGTCAGGTACCGATTAGAGCTGGGTGGACTCAGAGGCGCCCAAGGATCCCGAAAAAAAAAAACCCAGTCTTCATCAGGATTCGAACCCGGCCCCCTCCCGGTTCAGAAGTCAAGCGCTGTACCGCTCAGCCACCGCGCCTCCAAAGTTAAAAAGGTAATTGGTTACTGTTTAGGAAAATAATGGCAAAACTAAAAAAAAAATCTAAATTATTCTTCTTCTTCTTCTAGCCAGCTTTTTGCTGCTGAGCTGAGAGCTCTTTTGCAAACTGTGCCAAGGAAAAATAGTGTGCTGTTTTCTTCAGTTGTTAAGCACTGCCGTGCAGGATGTTGGTTAAGTTGGGCTGTAGTGAAAGTAGGTTCTGCTAAGGTGGATATTAGAAAGTGACATTAAAAGAGGATATGGTTTAGAATTTCATAAGGGTGAGTGCAGTGTCTACAAAGGGGTAGGTGTGTGGAATTTATTTTGTTAAGATGGTAAATTAACAGAGGTGTGTCCTGTCCTTAGTAGGAAGATTTTAGATTGCTTTTGCGAGGGGGGGGGAGTGAGGAGGAAGTTAATACTGTCCAGTTTGTTTAACATGGTCATTTCTTTGAACATAACTCTGCCTGTGTTTCCTGATGTCCATTGGTTGAGCCATTACTCTTTGTGGTTGTTGACTAACATTGATGCCATGTGTCCAGGGATCCATTGTTAAGTAATGTTGATATTTAATTTTGACATCATATGATGGATTATCACAGTTAGTGTTGTCAACTCTCTTGGGTTGTTTGAGGTGCTGCTGTTAGGTGCTTGCTGAGTGTATTGGGAGTCTTTAAAAAAACATTAAACTATAAATTATGTTAGAATTGTCTGACAAGATTTCCAGTAAATTGTCAGACACATAAGATCGATGATCAGCCTTCACAATACAGGCCAAGACTTCTGTAGCTAAAGTTATCTTTTAACAATCTACTAAATAAATTGCTTTTTATGCAAAATTTAATCTTGTTTTAATACCGCTATTTAATTCATTTTCTTATAAGTAGGACTATGTATTATAAAATGTTAAACAAAAAATAATTCGATTAAAAGAAGGGATTGGGGTGACCACGTGACACCCTAGATAGTTGTGGGGTCACAGGCACAGGTGACCTTAATATCACCTACGCTTTGTGTTGATTTTTTTTTTAGTCTATCAACAATTAAACTGATTTGTGGGTAAAGAGGTATTTTTAGACTTCGCCAGTTGAAGGATAAAATAAAATGTTCACGGGGTGAATTCCGGGAGGGAAAGAGAGTTTCTTGCCCTTGACCTACAATGTGCTGAACGAAAGGTATTTTTAACCCACGTTTTTGAATAGTAAATGGTGCATTCTGGTTGATACAGTCTCAGTATTGTATATAATGGACGGTAAATTTTTGTGTATATTTTGACATTATTACCCGGAAAGGGATCTACAATTTACACAATTTTAATTTTATAAGGGCTATTGTTTATTTATCGAAGTTAGTGCGCCTATACATTTGAGTTCACTGTTACTGTACAGGGGCGGACTGGCTATATGGGCATTCGGGCAAATGCCCGGTGGGCTGATGACCAAATGGGATGGTAGAATCACCAAAAGGGCCGCATCGCTGCCACTGTGGCAAATATAAATTAGTTAAGGGTTTATAATATTCTCTTATAAAAAGTCCCTCTTTCCCAGAATCTACAGTAGGCCTATTTAGTACTATTTTACTATAGCACATTTTTTTCCGACTTAATGTAATAGCCTTCATTACTAGTACGCTTCATCCTTTAGGATATATATATATATATATATATATATATACAGTTAGGATTAAAAGGCAACATTAAGCTTATATTTCTTATAAAGATATAGAGTTCACTGCAAGCATGCATGTCGATACACTATCAAAATTAACATAATGATTTGAGGAAATGTAGGCCTAAAATTGGATGCCTATCATATGATATACATTTTGTGAATTTGTTGGCCATTGGCCGGATTGAAAAGAAATGACCGGGTCGATTTTGACAACCAGTCTTCCCCTGATACTGTATTACCATATGTCTTCTTAAAACCACTTAAGAGTCGGAATTGAATTGGGTTCAGCTTCTTGATGTAAATCTTTCTGGTCTAAATTGACATGTGCACAAATAATGAACGTAAATAGACAAATTAAGCTAAATTAAGCTAAACCAGGAAACGAAACAATAACAACAAACAAATTTAATAGTGGAAGAGCTGAGCTTAAAATTTTATTCTTTATATGTTTTTATAATGTAAAAATTTGTTCAGAAAAAAAGAATGGACTGTAAAATTGTAATAAAAAAATTATAATCTAAAATACAACATAGGGGCAACTTTTTAATTACTTGCATTTACGAAAAGCAATAAATAAGATGTTTAACACAAGAGTTTAGTTTCATAATTTAAAATTGGATATATCATAGATAAAAGAGAAGCTTCTTAAACAAAAAAAAGAGGCTGATCAGTCACAAACGACAGTTCACTTTCCTAGAAATAAAACAAAATATGAATTATAAATAACAATTTAGATTCATATCATTAAAATAAATTTTACATTTAAATAACATAAGCCATTCTTAGACTGAGCATGTATCTTGATAAATGAAAAAAATCTTACAAAAAAAAAAAGAAAAAAAAAAAAAACAGCAAATTTTCATTCTTCAAAAATTTATAGGCGATACAAAGTGCATGCTGACTATTCCCCCTTATTCAACACTTTGCACAATGGTTTTCTACTGAATTTTATTTCCATAAAATTTTTACATTATAAAAAATATAACTGAATTTTTAAAAATAAGCATAATTAGAAAATATGAAATGTGTCAACACTTGGTTAAATCCTTCAAGTTTTGATTGAAGATTCTTTATTTGATGGCAGCTGTATCTAGAAGGAAATTCAGTAATTATATTCTTGGACAACATTTCAAGGTTTTCTTGAGATATATTTGGGCAATGAGTCATTGATAGTAACTTGAGGTGAACTAGTTTTTCCTTGATTATTTGTATAGCCTTAAAGGTGATGTTCGGGCTATTTGAGATATCCAAAATAATGAGTTGAGGTGCATGGGCACAAATAATTTCAATGTCTTCATCTGTGAGTGATGAATTTGTGATCTTTAGAAATTGTACTTTTTCAAATTTCTGTTCCATATATTTGAGACTTTGGGGATGAAATGTACTATTGTCAAAACAGATGGAATCCACATTAAGTGTCCAATTCCTCAATAATTTCTCTGGAGCTTGTGAGTGCTTCAACATGAGACCTTTCAGAGACCTCACGTCTGACAATTGTCTAAAGCTTTCGCCATTTGACAGAAGGTCATTAGTTATCAGAAATTTTAAATTTTTTAGTCTCTTCAAAAAAATCCAGCATTTGCTAGTTACATTCTGATTTTCTGATATGTCTAGCATAGTGATATTTAGTAATATAGGGTACCAATTGTCTAATTGGTTGCCGCACAGGTAGCTAATACCACTGTCAGTAACTTCAGTCCTTGATAAATTAAGTACTCTAAGTTTTGGAAAGTTCATTGACAACAATAAATTATCATCAGAAAAATTAGTATCCCTGACATTCAGGTAAGTGATATTGGGAGCCGCTTTTAAAACAACTTTTAAAATATCCTCATTTAAAAACGACAGCTTTAATGTTCTTAAACATTTAAATTCCAGTCCTTCCAATTCTACGTCCCCCCTTGGTTTTGGAACTGAAATTTTAAGAGCGTTGCTCCACAGTACTTGAATTTTAGGGACGAAGACATGGATCATTTTCAAGTGTTGACTACAAGTGTTAAAATCATTAATGTTAACAGATATGTTTCTTATGTCTCTAATTTGTAAACTTCTATAAGTAGGTTCCCATTCAATCTTTTTGGTCATAATAAGTTTAGAAGCAAATTTTGTCCAAAGGCTTTTTTTAGAGTAGGCGGCATTTTTTATTGTGTTACATGACTGTGAGAACCTTGCAAGGTCTTCAAGTTCTAAATATGTACAGATTTTTACCAGCAGCTCTTCTGGAAGGTCGAGGAGACCTATAATAAAATAGAATTTAAAAAAAAAATTAGATTGAACATCATACAAGTAACACACAAAAGGTATATAATAAAAACATTTATCTCTCTGGTTACAGCATACCAGAGAAGAAGCAATTACAGGACACACATTGAGTCTACTCCAACCGTCATGAGAACATGAAATTAGTTTGAAAACGTAAAAGCGGTTGTCGTTGTGCTGGCAACCTGACACTCTCGTTACCGTCAACCGAAAGAAAGGGTTATATGTTTTACAGCGTTTTCCTTTTACTTTAAAACTTTGTACTTTATAGTTGTAATTTAGTATCTTTATGTGTCTGCGACGTCATTTCGACCATAGCGAATACCCTGGCACTCGCCTCAATCGTATGATGTGTTCTCTAATGACCGAAGAAGGCCTTATAGACAGTAGGCCTCTATGTTGTGTTTGCGTCTATATTAGTATTTTTATTGTTCTCTAATGACCGAAGAAGGCCTTATAGACAGTAGGCCTCTATGTTGTGTTTGCGTCTATATCAGTATTTTTATAAGTGTAGTAGACAAACTAAGGTGGTGGATTGTTAGTATAACAACTTTAAACCAATAAAACTATTTATAGGCTTAGAAATATTTTCTTGTGCTCTCGTCTATTCAACGATAGAGCGGGCTTTAGAGAAACATTTTGATCCGTGTAAAACCAGATGTACACACTAGACTAGCCAATGTGTTTTGTTAACCTCGCCTGACCACTAACTCACAAAAACTATTGCGACAAGGAAAAGCACGTGCTGGTCTTATTTCATACAATCATTCGGCGTGTCGACTAAACATCCAGCCTGGTCAGGTCCGACACGCACTACTGGCCTTGCAGAGTTGCAGTCTGATAAAGTAAAATTTCCCTTTATAGACCTTGCGTTACATTGATAATGTGAAGGTCATCTGTTGTTTTTTGTTTACCCACATCTATATTGTTATTGTTACATTAGTTACGGTACGCTGAGGTGGTCAAACTGAATTTCCATTTGATTGAACCAATACAATTTATTTTTTTAACGCGGGTTTCATGTGACCAGCACAACTACCTAGTATGTTTGAAATAATTTTACATGATTCCATCTTAGTGTTTCAACTTTCCTTTTGTTGTCTTATTACATCTACATGTGAACTAATCTCTTTCTATTTTGTAGAATTCAAAGTATTTTTTAGTATTTTTGTTGAGGAAAAAAAATAATTATATATATTTGTTTTAGTACAATTGTTTTAATTTAGCTTCTTTTGTAAAATTCCATTAAAAAGTATAGAACATGACCAAAATAATCTCCTTAAAATATACTTAAAGGGAAACTCTCATAGTTTTTCAAATTTGAGTTATTGATATATTTAAATTCTGCGTAAAAAGTTGTAATAGTAAACATTTTACCATTTTTTATTTAAATGCTTAGAAACATTTATATTTAATAAATTAGACAGTAAATTATTGACATCTCCTAAAAAACGGGATTCTTTGAGATTCTGTTTTTATCGCAGGCATACGTCACTCCCTCCCAACAATACTGAAAGAGAAACTAGATTTAACCAATCGTGTCGCTTCTTTCTTACAGTAGTTGTCATGCTCTTAGGCTTAGTCCAGCGCTATGCTATAGTTTTATATATATATATATAGAGAGAGAGATGCAAAAGCATTAGGATAACCAACTAGAGAAAAAAAAAGTTTCATCTAAGCTTCTCCCTATCCCAAGAAGTAAATATATCGTGTGTCTGACTGATTAGAACAAACTGGTCAGTGTAAGGCTAGTCTAGACTACGTGTAGTCGGTCATGACAAGACAGCCAAGCGATAATGTTTTGTTGTGTGTTAAGTGGTCAGGCGAGAAAATATACACTGTCGTGGTTAGTCAAGCATGTAAATCTACTTTCAACTCACATTTTTTTTTCTTTGCTTACAATATTTAGATCTAACTGCATAGATGAAGATATATTTCTTTTACGAGAATGTAAACTTTACTGTTATGTTTTCCGTTATTCAGCAGGTACTCGGAGTAGTAAAAGATTGTGTATCTATGAGTGACGTCACATAGAAATTACGTGAAAATCTGACTGTATTGGATGCGCAGACAATTACGTCAGAAAAACATCAATTACTAAGTTATTCTTGCAAATTAAAAAAAAAGAATAATATATTCATTATCTGTAAATCAAAACACATATTATATCAAAAATTGTCAAAACCATGGGAGTTTTCCTTTAAGATTGGCTTATCAGAAACAAAAAACATAGCCATACATAACGTGAAAAGCACCTTAAGAAATTCTTAATGAATAATTAATATTAAAATAGTTTTAACATATAATGACCATAATAATTGCACATAGTTTCCCTTTCTGAACTTGCGATCTATGGGGCAGATAATGTAAAGGTCATTGTTTCTGTGTTACCTAGCGTGTCATGTGGCCAGCACAACGACCAACCGCCATTACTTTTTTTCCAAACAAATATCGGGTACCTATAAGGGCTGGGTAGACTCTAGGGGCCCTATAGATATTATAAAATTAAATTAATGTTCCAGGATTCGAACCACTCGGTCACTGAGCCTCGGCACAACAAACAATTATTCGGAAAAAAAGTAATGCACGTAGTTTAACAAAAAAATACATGTACAAATAAAAAAATGAACATATTTAGCACCAACACATTGTATGTTAATCACGTGATGAGATGTCATGAATATATTTGTTCTACATCGATTGTCTTCCCTAGTGTTAGTTTTTATTTGCGACTTCAAGTGAGATTGTGTACCATCGTTCCGCCGTGTCATAGGCATGTAGTTATTCGCGTCATCTTGTGTAATTAAAAAAATTGAATGTTAACACAGATTTTTTTTTTGTTTTTGTTTAATCATAGTACTACACCGGCACAATCAACAACTTTACCTTTTCTCAGGAGAGCCCTAAAAATCCCGAAATTAAAATTCGATGCGAAACCCCCCCCCCCCCCCCCGTTCGGAAGCAAATCGCTTATCACTTAGCCACCAAAGAGTTATAGAAACGAAATGTAACTTACGCTATAAAATATTTACACTGGAGTAGCTAGGGTGGGCGTAGGGGTTCAAATTTGAAAATCCCCCGGGAAATTAGTGCACGAAATGTGTTAGTACATAAATAATACGCCATTATCTCATGTCATGATTTCGAATTTCAGAATACAGGGGCCCCCCAAAGAGGTCAAGTCCCCCGGACCCCCAAAATCCCTAGATACGCCACTGTATTTACAGACATACAATTACAAAATAATCTGAAAGTTAACCGGATTCTTCTTGAGAACTTAATTGAGAGACGATTATACAATAGCATCAGTAAAGCTCGACTGAATTATATTTTTAGTACAATGGAATTCACGTGAATATTAACACTTTAAAAATGATATTATATATAAATATATCCTGCACCCCCGTCCCCCCCCCCCTTACCAAAAAAAAAAAAAACCCACACAACGGTAAGACAAATCGTTGCTTAGCCTAGGAAGGTCAAGGTTGGTTCATTATGCTACTGGAGATGTTCACGCTCAACTACGCAATGTCAAGGACGCTAAATCAAACTTTCAAAATTGCCAACTAAAAAAAAAAATTCACAAAAGTCTAGATCAATCTAGCTGCAGTGCTAAAAAGTACAGACATATTATACTCAGCTTTTAAAACACCTAGCTTATCAACTCTCCATTTTGTACGCCGGATAAACCGAAAATCTAACTATTTGTAGGCTTTCCGTTAGGGATGAAATATGTTTAGTATGAAAGATGTAAATGGAATAATTGAACACATCGGAAAGCGATAACTTTGGTCGTAAAAACTTGTCTGAAATAGATCTCCTTAATATCATTTGCCCTATAGATAGCAAGGTTTGAAAGTTGTTGTTTTATTTTTTTAAACTGAGGGGTCTGAATACACAAGCATCTCCTGCAGGGGTGGGCTGGCTATATAGGCATTCGGGCTAATGTCCGATGGGTCGCTACTTAAATGGGCCAGTAAGGACACCGAATGGATCAGACCTTTTAGCACCTACACACTGAGCGATTAAAAAGAAACATTAGGCCTATATTTCTTACATAGAGTTCATGTTAAGCACGCGTACAGTTATTGATACATTGTCAAACTTAACAGGTCAGTAGGTTACAATTAGAAGCACATCATATGATATACAATTTATGATTTATGGGTTGGATTGTATAAAAATACCCCGACCCGATACTGATCCCCAGTTCGCCCCTGATGTCCTGTGTTACGAGACGGCTTCAGCATCTGTAGACCTACTCTGGCATTAGGCTATTTTAAATAGCTGATCCGATTGACCGGAGGTTAGGTTAATCAGATTCAATTAGTTATGCAACTTCTTCAAACAGACATTTTTTGGGACGTCTATTTTTTAAAGGCACTGCTCAAGGCTTTTATTGATATTATTTTATTTACCTTTACGGACCCTTGGGTCCATGGCGTTAACACCGAGGGTGGTGTTGGTGAAAAGATCGAGTTTAGCTACACACAGTACAATACTGATTCAACACTTCACGTGATAAAAACAAAAACAAACTCACTATAATGTTATTTCGGTCGTTTAATACACATTTATTTTGGAAATCTCTCCCGGCCCCCCCCTCTCCTCTTTTTTTTGTGTGCTCAGACATTTTGTTACAATAACAACACTTACATAAAAAATGAAGAAACAAAAAGTGTACGTGTATCAATTAGTTTGGATCAGTCTTCTTTCTAATTTGTAGTAGATCTAGAGTCTAGACTAACAATAATAAATCTGGGCGATTAGAAATATTTTTACAAAGCTTATATCAACGCGAGGGCGCGGTGGCTGAGCGGTAAAGCGCTTGGCTTCCGTACTGGGTTCGAATCCTAGTGAAGGATTTTTATAGTGGGATTTTTATTTTCGGGATTTTCCGGCGCCCTTGAGTCCACCCAGCTCTAATGTGCACCTGACATTAGTTGGGCAAAAGTAAAGGCGGTTCGTCGTTGTGCTGGCCACATGACACCCTTGTAAACCGTAGGCCTCAGCATCAGATGACCGTGACATCATCTGCCCTATAGACAACAAGGTCTGAAAGGGGAACTCTTTTTTTACTTTATATCAACGCACTCTGTCTGATAAAAAGTTTGTACACTTTTTTTTTCTGACACCCTTCTCGGATCAAGCTGATATTTTGCACAATTATTTTAGAAATCAAAAATATTTTTTGCAAAAAAATAGTGTTAGTGTAGGCAAGGGGTGGGCAACCTTTTTCAACTAAGGGCCGTATTAATGAAATTTAGGGACTGGGCGGGCCGCACACACACATACACAATTTATGTGCATGATGAAATCTTTTTAAACAAG
>JADKLZ010000167.1:25978520-26004954 GCA_021533235.1 Biomphalaria straminea
AAATAGCTGTTAACTATATATGTCAGTGCACACTGCCTTTTTTTTTTTTGTGGTGGAGGGGATGAGAGAGGTAAAACAAAAGGGGAAGGAAGTTAGCTATATCCTATACTCTTAAGCGAGCAATTCTTGTATATATATATAATATCAGGTGGCCGAGCCTTGCTCGGTTAAATAATTTCATATACCCGAAGTCATTTTTGGTTTTTTTTTATAATTACGAAAATGAACGATTGGATAAAGACTACTAATTCGAAAAATTTCTTTAGTATTCTGTTTGTTCTATATGTAAATTGGTACGTTCAGACATTTAATTTTGGAATTAGTATATTCAATTATGGCTTTAGTACGAAACATCGAGTGACGCAAATTTCTACGTTATTGGGGAAAACTTCAAAGACTTTCTTACAAGCCAATAATAGTAGGCCTACGATAGTTTTACGCTGTCTAGACTGTAGGAGGACTTAAGAGACTTGATATATAATCGCCATGTACAAATACATATAGAACAAACAGAACACTAAGACTGTCAGACCATAAGAAGTTCATACCGGCTTTTGCCATCCATCTATCCCAGTGGTGCTACTGGTGCTACAACCCATGGAAGGATATGGCCTGCTTTTACACATCCCTCCATTCAGATATCTTCTAGGCCTTTCGTCACCACACCCTAACCCCAAGTTTTTTACTAAGGTTTATAGTTAAATCAAAAGTGGCTGCAGCGTATGCAAACTCGTTGACCGCTTAGAATATTGTGTGTTGGTTTCCTTTTCGAGTCGATGTGAAGCTCGAAGTCGCAGATCCTCAAGTTTCCTTAAACGCTCCTCAGAATTTTCTAGCTTGACGATATTACTAATGATTGCATTTACGAATAATAACGTTATGTCAATAAAATATTAACTTCACGTCAATAATAATAATAATACTAATAATAAAATTATTATGTTTATATAAATAATGTTTGTCTAAATGAATCTATATAAAAGACCTTAAAAAAAACAAAGATTTAGATCGAACAAAACTATAATAATATTTGTCTTCTATAAATTTAGAGTGGAATTGGCAATGCTGTTACATCTAGATCTAGTCTAGGAAAAAAAACGATTGAAATCTGGCTGAAATCCTATAGCTCAGACGTAGACGTCTAGATCTATTTGTTTTCCTAAAAAGTTGTGAACATCTTTTCTTCTAGAAATTACAACAGAAAACCTATTAGATTATTATTAGATCTCTTCAACGCCGCAAACCTCCTGCTATTAGGGAAGAATAACGGCGAGCAACATGGCGGTTTTTTCGACGGAGAACTGAGAATCTAGTTGTAAGTCTAGAATCAAGACCTAGATCTAGACGTAGATTGTTTGTTTGTTGTTTTACATGTTTCGGATGTTCCTTCAGAATTGAAGATAGTTACTTCCTAGTCCAAACCTCCCGCAGGACGACGGGGGATGGGAGCGGGCAGGGTTTGAACCCGGGACCATCGATAAATCCAAACGACAGTCCAGCGTGCAAACCGCTCGACCAGGCAGACATCCAGATTCCAGATTCGGCGTCCATATCTTTCTTTTCGGCCTACATTATAGCTAATTAAAAATATACAATTAATCAAATTCTTATTTTAACGTGCCTTATAATAAAGGGATCAAGCGATTAATTTGTAGAAACACTTGGAAGCACTTGAGCGTCTTCAGATAACCACGTGCTTGATTGACGTTCACTGTTTTAAACCTGAAACTACGGTGCGCAAATAGTTGTGTCTATTCATTCAAACGCGATAAAACTTGTTGCAAAGAAATGCTTTAGTGAACGGCTGTAAGCCAGTGACGTAGGAGGTGTACTTTTTTTTTTTTCATTTCTTGCTGTGAGCCTAGTGACGTAGGGGGTGTCAAGTTTTTTTCCTTTGATGTCACTTTCATTCATAAATTCTCCACTTCATTCATAAAACCATCAAACCAAGATAAATTTTTCGATAATGAGACATTTTTCCAACCGATATAACGGTCAAACTCGAGTTTTCCCGATGTGGCCAATGAGTTGAGAATTTTTTTTCTCACTAATACGCACATACCTTGAAATTTTAAAGAAAATCGTTAGAGCCGTTTTCGAAATAAAATTTATATATATATATATATATAAATAAATAAATAAATAAATATATATATATACAAGAATTGCTCGCTTAAGAGTATAGGAATAAAGTGTCAATTTTAAATTTAAAGCCAAAATAAATGTGATGATAATTAAACATTTGAAAACCTAAATAACGGTCGTATGGTCAATGAGCTAAGGTTTGTTTTCGTATATATACATATAAATGCATACATTCATACATACATATTTAAGAATTGCTCGAATTGGCGTATAGGCCTATGATTCATTTGGTCATTCTAAAGTTCAATTTAGCCTCCTTGCGTTGTCTAGTTTATAGTGAAAATTTTCAATGGACCTCATTCACCAAATGTAAATAGCCTAAACACATTTTGCCACGTCATAATATTGATAGAACAATGAAAAATACGTATCACGTGACAGCCTTACGTATTGCGTAATTTGTATAGAAGATATAGAGAAAATGTTTGTTTACGATTGGTGAATGAGGTCCATTGAAAAGAATGTTTATTTTATTGCACACCAATAGGCCTAGTCCTATTCAGGGTGCACTGAAATGTATCTTTGATGAAATATTGTCTTGCATATATTTGGGAATCGTGATGTGCTATTCTGAACTCGATTTTTTTACAACCTTTTCCTAGATAAAAAGTTAAGTGTTCATAAGTTTTAATGTTACACTGAACATGTCATCTGTCGGACATAAAGAAAATTTATGAATGGAAATATTTGTGTGTTCAGTTGTGCCAGGTAGGCAACCTATTACGTAGTAATAACTTTTACTGCTTCAAACTATTTGTTTGTTTTTAATTTTAAATTTAGTCTACTGTCTAGAATAGTCCAGATCATAGGCCTAGACAAAAATTCGATATCTAGATCTATAAGTCATAGATGTCTATTTAAATAAAAAAAATAGTAGGCCTATTAGATCTATCCCCCCTAGCCCAAATCTTAAATGTGACTGCAGAAGCAGCAGGCAAGGTTTGTACTCGGAACAATGGTAACATCTATATTATAACACAATTGATTCAGTTGTATACTTTGCTATAATTAAATGTTACAGTTTCTACAATAGAAAACGTATAAGTCAAGCACATAAAGGCACATTCCTCCTATATGCTATGACAAATTTGTACAAACGCTCCTTCTTCCCTAGTGCCATTAGAGCATGGAATGGGTTGCCTGAACCAGCCAGGAAAACCAATGACTTGGCAGAATTAAAGTCATTGGTCAACATGCATGACTAGATTGACCTAGGTACATGCGTAGGGCGTAATTTTGTAAGATAAAAAGAAGTGCATACCACAAGACTAAGCATTCACCCTGAATATCATATTTCTAACTCATGAATGTTCCCATTTGACATGAGTAACGCCGTTCAGAGACACTCAAGCCTTAGAATTAGATCCTCCTGCGCAGTTTGGCGCATTGGGCAGCAAGCTGTCCCTATAAAGATCGGTCACAGGCAATGTCTAAAGTGAACAACCAAAACACAACACAATAAAATACTCAGAAAGTCACAAAGATAATTTATTATTCCATATGCTAGGACAAAATCGTACACATGCTCAGCCTTCCCTAGTGACATTAAACCATAGAACGGTTGCCTGAATCAGACAAGAAATCCAATGTCTTAGCAGACTTTAAGTCTCTAATAAATACGCACGACTGGATTAGCAAATGGATTTGCGTATGAAGGTTTGAGGAAACCTATGTAACAAATAAGATAAGATAAGCCTGAGTGGTGAATATTTCAAAAACTCAATTCGATTTGTGTCAATATTGAATGGAATAAGATGCATAATATGTAAGTATAGCACAGTATACAACTAGGCAAGTGGTTCTTAAACTATTTTTCGACAGAACACTTCGCAGATACTGAGTATTCAGTGGAACACTTGGCTGATTAATTTTTTTTGAGAGATTAATTTAAGTTGTGATGTACTAGTAACTAGTTAATTATTCTAGGTGTTAGTCACAAACATGGGCTTCAGCTCTGGAAGAAAAAAGTACCATGCGAAAACTGGCCAGCTCTTCTACCACCAAAGTGAAAGCCACCTTAACCTGCGATATTTATGGACGGGAGCGTCTCCGAAATAGGGCTCCACAATCATATGAAAAAGTCTTAGAGTCGTAGAGATGAACCATAGTCGCTCTACGACTGAGGAAGACCAATGATAGTCGCCCATTCAGGCTTCGCGGAACCTCAGGTTTCAGAAGAAATTCTTGGGAGACATTGAACTAGACAAACAGGCCTAGATACTTACATAAACATTAACCACGGCTATACAACTAATTTGTAGACGAATATTGTATGCATAAGGACTAGTAGTAGAACAGGCTGATAGATACTATAGGCCCTACCATTAGTTCGCAGAGGCGTCGGTAGGGTTGGTGACACCTGGTGAGAAATGCTAGTAGTTGTCGCCCCTTTATGTATCGTTCCAAAAAATAAAATTTGACACTAAAATCTGTCGTTGGTTAAGCGAATTACCCTAATGTTATTCGTTGTAATTTAATTGTCGATTTCACCCTCCCCCCACACACACGTTAAAGCATTTCGGTCTAAAGTTAGCCGTTTCTGCGCTTTGCCCCTTCCCCCCCTCCTAACAACGCCACCGAATCGTTGAAAGGATCACATTCTTGATATTCATAGTTTTTCAGATCTGATGTGAACCCAATATAAAGATGCGCATTGTATGGTTCTTGATGGAGGGAATCAGTCTTTCTTCAATTATATGTAAG
The DNA here is from genome assembly GCA_021533235.1 of Biomphalaria straminea. Lineage (NCBI taxonomy): Eukaryota > Metazoa > Mollusca > Gastropoda > Planorbidae > Biomphalaria > Biomphalaria straminea. Next base: position 25,983,369 of record JADKLZ010000167.1, read on the forward strand.
TCCATATTCATCTGATATATGTCACTGACATATAGAGTTAACATTTTAAAAGTTATTTCAAGAAACAACAGTAAGGTGTCGCCAGACCTATAAATAGCCAAACGAGTTAAAAATAAGCAGGAGAATTTTAAGAGCTTAATTCTTTCCACTCTAAACATAAGGGAGGACTGTATACTTTAAGCCTACCATTCTGAAACTATTATTTAAATGAGGTTATATTGTATGCTAGCAATAGTGTCAGTTCGATAATTACAAAGCTTATATCAGTTCAATCTGTCTGGTTAAATGTTTGTACACGTTATTTCTCCCAAAACTTACTCGGAGCAAGTTGAAATTTTGCACAATTATTTCTAGTAAAAAGTAAAGTTCCCCTTTCAGACCTTGTGGTCTATAGGGCTGATGATGTAAAGGTCATCTGATTCTGTGTCCTACGGTTAACGTGGGACCCCAGGTTCAGAAGCCAAGCGCTTTACCGCTCAGCCACCGCGCCTCCACAATTATTTCTAGTACATGGCAAAACAAGAATCAATACGAAGAAAAAGTTAACCAATTTTAGTTAATTAACTACTGGTAATTAATTTAAGTGTTTGGTATTGAAAAAGGTAAAGAAATCGTACTTAACAGATGAGGTGGTATGAGTTGAATGAATCCCCTTGAGGAGGCTTGAGCATTGAGTTCGATTTCAAGTCGTACAACATTTTTGTATGCACTCCAAACACGATTACGGTAACACAGATACCACCACACCCCCATCCTTTTGTTCCCAACCAGTCCAGACACGTGATAGGATCACAGCGTATAGAGAAAGCTAAAACATGGAAGTGCACTAATCAAACGCAATTGGTAAAATATTTCTAATATCACAGATTTATTTTTGTTTGTGTAGACCTATTACAAATGTGATTACATGGCTGATCCAAACGAATTGATACAATTAGACTTAGTATAAGCTTCATATGTATTTTTTTTCTTGTGTTTAAATCGTTTAAATTAAATAGGATGGTTACCTGGTAGTGCAGTTTGCGCGCTGGACTTTCGTTTGGATTTATCGATGGTTCCGGGTTCAATCCCTGCCCGCTCCCATTCCTCGTCGTCCAGCGGGAGGTTTGGACTAGGAAGTAAATTATCTTCAACTCTGAAGGAACATCCGAAACATGGAAAACATTTTTTACAAACAATTCTTATCGAAGGATTCGCATCTTATTTCCTACCTATTCAACCTATTCGTTAAACAAACAAACTCAAGTACATACAAACCGGCTGCAGTTTACTTTTCCATTTGACTATTCCAGATGTCACGGCGTCCAACGAAACACTAGTGATGCAACCTTATCAGAAAGCAGCCTCTGTCTCTGGCCTTCACTGGGGCCTGGTAGCAGAAGTTGATTACGTGGTCATCTACGCCCATATCAACGTTCTAAAGCTGAACAGAAACATGCACGGCCTTATAGTTGGCTTTAACCTTTCCAGCATGCAGCAGGAGTCCATGGTGAGTGAAAGTAAAGTTCCCAATCCTTCATTTCAGGGCCAGCCTTACGAATTGCGGTGCCCAGTTTAATGGATGCGAGGTCCCTCTTTTAATTTTTTTACAATAACAACTATTATAGTTTGTCCACCGTGGTTCGATGATGACCACTTTGTCATCCAGTGGGCTGAAGGCTTTGCACTGGGGTTTTGTGCCTCCTCATGTGGCTGGTGAAACCATGTGAGCTCGGAAAGTTCGGTCGCACACTGGGCAGGTTATTCCAGCTGGAGCAAGAGCCATTGGCCTTGCTTTTCTTCGCTGGCGTTTTTTTTTTCTGCCAGCATTGTTCTTTTTTTCTCAGCAACCTGTTCGCCAGTCTTCACAGCGCGACGCCATGATGCTCTGTCATGTGCCTCTGTCTCCTAGGTTGCTGGGTCTATGCTGGGTCAATAACAACTATTAATATTAATAAGATCATATCAACAGTTATTATACATCATTCTAAGGAAGCAACTCAATTTCGGGATCTTTTGGGCGCCTCTGAGTACACTCAGCTCTAATGTCTACCTTGACATGAGCTGGGGAAAGGTAAAAGCAATCGACCGTTGTGCTGGCCACATGATATCCTCTGTAACCATGGGCCATAGAAACAGATGACCTTTATCTATCTGCCCTATAGATCGCAAGGTCTAAAAGAGGTCCTTAAGAAACAAATGACCTGTACATCATCTGTCTAATAGACCAAAAGGGGGTACATCTACTTATTTTAAAAGTATCTTTTTTTTTATCTGTCCTCTAGGCCAGTGCCGCACAAACTACTGCCTGCGGCCCGTGACTCGGCGCTATCCAGCTCCTCGAGGCTTCTATCCACTGTGCGTAATCATGAGCTAGCCAGAAAAAAACAGTGACTTGGCAGAATTTAAGTCATTTGTTAATAGGCATGACTGAATGCATAACGCGTAGGACGTAGACTTCTTTTTTGAAGTAACGTCTGTATTGTATAAGATAAGATAGAAAATAAAAATGCTTGGTTTATCTCCCCCTTTAAAACAAAACTAGTTAATTAACACTAATTGATTAACTAATTTGATTATTTTTAAATTGATATATGCGTAGTCATCGACAATAAATATTTGTGACAAAAATTCAGCCTGATCCGAGAATCAAGAGTGGGGGATAAAGCATGTAGAAAATTCAACCATACAGACAGAGTTAATGCAAGCTTTATAATGACAAAAATAATACTTTAATACTTATCAACAGAAATACTTATTTTTTAAAACTTATTACAAAGCTTATACCAACTCCCTCTGTCTGTCAGTGGCGTAGCTAGGATGGGGAGAATTTGAAAATCCACAGGGCCCCCACCCAATTGAGAGGGGCCCCAAATGAGTGTGTTTTTTTTACATTAAAAATTAAACATTACACAAAATGCAGGGGCCTCCAAAGAGGTCAAGCCACCCCGCGCCCCCAAACGATGGAAAACTCATAGCTACGCCCCTGCTGTCTGCCTGTATGGTAAAAAGTTTGTACACATTTTTTTGTCCAAAAACCAATCTCGGATTATGCTGAAGTTTTGCACAATTATTTCTTTAAGCTTACAACGCAATAATATATTTCAGAACACAAGTAATTAGTTAATTAAACTTTTAGTAATCAAATATTTTGTTTGGTGTCTTGAACAAAGGAAAGAAATCGTACTTGACAGATGTGATGGTATAAGTTGAATTAGTCCCATTGAGGACTCATGAGCCCCAGAGTGAACATTTTTTTATGCATTAAAAAAAAACAAACGATAATATAAGCATTCACTTAGATACCCCCTCCCCTTTTCCTCTCTCTTCGCCTCCTCCTCGCCACTGGATCATAGCGCATTGAGGATGCTAAAAGCTAAACAGTACATTTAGTAAAAAATATTTCTAATCGCACAGATTTAGTATTACTAGGTCAAGGGTACACTAATTACATAACTGATCCAAACTTAATTGATAGCATGGCATTTGGTTTTGACCCCCTTTTTTTTAAAATTGTTTCTTTTTTTTGTTTCATGTTAATCGCTACAGTTGTTTTTTATTCATTTTCCCGGCAGCTATTGTGTGTCATGACCATTCGGTCCGAAGCCTATTGCTTCCGGGACGAAAGGCGGTTGAATGGGGATGTCTGTTACTGTGAGAATAAGAAGAAAGAGTCCATGACCTTTGTCTTGAATGTGACGACGAACAGAGAAATGAACGGCAGCCATTTTGTCTTCTGGCTAGACGAGGGAGAGAACGTCAGCCTTCAACTTCCGGAACCGATCTACGGTGAAGACTTTTCACTGTGTCTTAAAAAAAAAAACACGTATTCAGTCATTCTGCTTAAATGTCTACTTCTTAGTTCAAGCTCTGTCCTAAATTAGAGTTATCAGACGTCCTAAAAAAGAAGGACATATCCTCCAGGGGGGTGTCCTTCGACTGTCCTGTATCGGTCTAAAAAATCTAAAGTGATAAATGTCTAACTTTCACTCACTGCTTACTACTATTGCATAATATCCGCCAATCGAATACAATCCTTTAGATCTTTTTGTTTTAAAAACACAGATTCACTTAAAACGAAAGAAAAACTTTTTTTTTTCCTTTTGCAAAGCATCCTATTAACTTGCAAAGTCTTCAAGGGTTAAAATAAAAATTAAAAACTGTGTGGAGACTGACTGAAAACGCGAGGTTATCTCGAAAACGACTCTAATGATTTTTCTTGACATTTAAAATAAAAAGTACTAGCTAATGGGCCACAACAAAAACTCTTGGATTGACCCTTACAATTTTTTAATATACAATCGTCTTTAATTTTTAATATTAAACTCAGTCTTTTTGTTTTCTTTTCAAGCATAGTTTCAGCGGGAATTCCCGCAATCGTCTCAAATGTTTCTCTGTATTTATCAAAGAGCTGAAAGAAATTTAATTAATATACGTGCAAGAGCAATTAGCGCACCGATTTATGTTGACTTGTAGTTCCAGCCCACATGCCCTTTTAAAATCATTAGCTGGACTGTTTAGAGAAGAGCTTTCAAAACTGACTGGAAATACTTGATATACAGAAGTAATAACAAGAAATAAATGAGATATTATTTTATTTTGTATATATTAAAAATTCCTTTGATATAGTGTATCTGTCATGCTTTCATCTTACTCACTACGCTAGACCCAGTCTCTTTTGTGGACCAGTGGGGGGGGGAGGTATCTAGGAGAAGGTCTCCTTGCTGCCTTTAACTCTTTCTATCCGCAATTATTTTCTTCGTTCCAATAGTATTATTTGTTTTGCATATTTGTATTTCACTACCCTGTTATGATTAAACTTCAATAACTTTTTTTGTTTGATATAAAAAAATTATATTGTTGGTATTGAATTATAGGGAAATGCATGCTCTTTTTTACGCAACACAAATTAAATTTTATAAATCCAAAAATCATTTTTTTTTTGAACGGGGTCAAATCAACGTTGGTATCGTCAATTAGGAGAGAAAGAGTTAAGCGCTCAGCAAATACAAGTCAGGATTCAAACTCGAGCCCCCTTGATAGATAGCCAAGCCGCAGCCAAGAGATTTTGGCATCTCAGCCATCCCACCTAACTATAGATCAAGAAATTTGTATCTAATCAACGCTCTGTTGTCAAAGCGGGCCAACGGAGAGAAAAAGTCTGCCCAGGGAAGAGCATTTTTTCCCTTACCAAAAGTAATCTGAATATCCCAGAGTTCCACACATTGAATGTTTTGGCGCGAACGGTGAACTCAACGGACTTGAAGACAATGACTTTAAAAAGTGCCACCTAGTGATCGTTTCTCGTTTCCATAATTTTTCAAAACAAAACTAAAGAAAAAAATAGCACTGCAGTCGGGATAATATATTTGCTTTGTAGACCTGCCCATACAGTTCTAAGTCAGAAATCTTAACATGTACTTTTTTTTTTTACAAAGCTTACTGTCAGTCTGTCTGTCCGTCTGTCTGTCTGGTAAAAAGTGTGTACATGTTATTTCTCCCTTTCTCCTACACCCATTTCGGAACTTCACACAAATATTCATTGACATAGACAGACATGAATCATTATTTTTTTTTTTAAAAAGTAACCTATTAGACAATTAATAACTGGTAATTCATTATTCTGTTTAATAGCAACTTGGGAAATTAATGCTTCAGTATTTACATATTGGCTTATGGTTTAATTTGTTTGCGATTAGTTCCCTTAATAATTGTTAATGCTATTTCTCCCCCACGCATTCTCCCATCAAAATGATACTTTAAACAAATATATTCATTGTACTTAACAAAAACAAAAAAACAAAACGAATCAATAAACAAATTACTCAATTAGTAAATTAATTATTTTTTTATATCGAATACGGGAATTAACATTACTGGTAGATATAGTTTTAATGATGTTTTTTTTTCCCTTTAGATAAGCTTTTTTTTTAAAATTCCCCCTATTTTGTTTGTTTCATGCCTGAATCACATCTCATATGTATGGTTTCATTTTTCTCAAGTACGCCATAACCTCGCTCCGAAAACCTAAATCAGTGGCGTCATTAGCGGGGTGCTGGCCGCACCGGGTGACACCGACCCTAGTGACGCCACTGACCTAATTTCCTTTTTTTTCCTATGTAATACTTCGTAGCGTTATTTTTGTTATATTTAGAAGAAAACTTTTTGTTATCATAAAACGAGCTCTATAATCTATGTTCAGTTTCTATGTTGGTGCCCATCATCGATGACATAATTCATCCCGTAGTAAAAGAGTGCGAAACCCAAAAGGAAAGAGAAGTTAAAGTCGTTCTAGGTAAGTAGACTACATTATTGTAATAGGCTTTTTACATTGAATATCTAGGTTTTGATGACAGTCATTCTGATACCTGACAACAGCTCCAGGCATTGGACACTACCTGATATATCGCTTGGCTTTCTAAATAAGGCGTCTTGATCCCGAAATCCCTGTTAAGACTGAGAGTTTATTTATTATTTTTGGGACTTCATTGAGTCCACCAAACTCTAATGGTTCCCTGACTTACGTTGGGGAAGTTAAGAATATTGGTCATTGCGCTGGATACTTGACACAGTTGTTAACAGTCGGGTAAGGAAATCAGATGGACTTTACATCATCAGACCCCATAGATCGCATGGTATAACAGGCTGCTCGGCATTCTTTTATGTTGTCTTTCCATCGCTTTCTCTGTATGCCTCTTCTTCTTTTTCCTGGTACTGCTCCTTGAAGGAAGGTCTTTGTGAGTCATGAGGACCTTGTAATATGGTCATAAAGTTTCATTATCTTATCATCTCTTCCCGTGCCACCAACCAAGCATCTCGTATCTGGGCGAGTCTCTTTAACTGTCCCCACGTCTTGCTCATCTGCTTGGCATCTGGTACTGATGGTGGTGGTGGTCCTGGTAGAGATGATGGTCTTCGGCCTGTCTTGGAAATGCGGCATTGGTGTTTTGAAAACTTGCTATTTTCAAAAGCTTTAGATCTGACATCGCGTTTTACAATTTTCTTTTTTTTTTATCTAGAAAGTTCTGATTACAAACATAAAGAAACAGACGTTTTATTTTTAACTTTATTCCCATACCCTCATACCCTTCCTTCAACGATTCTTTTATTTTCTACGCAGACGATTCCTACCTAAAACTGCTGGGTATCTTCCAGATCCTTGTGTTCGTCTTCTTTACTATGGCTGCCATAGTCTTGATAATTATTCTTGTATTTGGTAAGTGATACTTAGGTCAGTGACTCCATCTTCGTCACTGTGGCTGCTATAGCCTTGATAATTATTCTTGTATTCGGTAAGTGATATATATGTCAGTGACTTCGTCTTCGTCACTGTGGCTGCTATAGACTTGATAATTATTCTTATATTAGGTAAGTGATATAGTTTACTGACAGTTGTTGTTTTTATGGGTGTCACAGGATCTTTAGAGAGTGTCATATATGTGACAGGCATTTCATGATCAGTTATCAATGTCTCAAGATGTTCTAATGAAGCAAGAGATTCGTATGCAGATATTATCTCCAGATCTAAATATATCTTTAGAGATTCAAAAAACGAAGATCCTTCAATTCAAATACAAAACTTTAACTCAGGAACTAGGAACCACTCTCAATAAACAAAATGTACAAATAAAACTGTATCAAATGAATGTCTTCTTCAGAGCTCGTTAACGAATAAATTCAAACAAATATATTAATTCTACAACTGAGATTTATGCGATTTGAGTCCCATATGTCTTCAATCTTCTTCTACGAAACCATGTCTACAAGTGACGCATAAAAACCCGCTAAAACCAATCCCATAATTCTCAGGCCAGCGTAATGAGCAATGAAGTCACAACATGTAGCCTACCATGTGCCTCAAAAAAAAGTGTGTGTTTAAAAGTGAATTTTGATAGATTTAAACAAATCTAGTAAATTTGATTTGACCTGGTCTACAGCTTACATTTAATGGACGAAAGAATGAAGGAAAGTGACAAAATAGCAAAATTTAAATTTGTATTTTACATTTAAAGTATATTAGTTTGTCATTGTTCATGTCTGTACAATGTGTTGTTTTTACTGAGAAAGTTTATCCTTACTTTAATTTCCCTCACTACTTGATGCCCCGTCCGGGCCGCCCGCACCACTCGCGCATGGCTAGCTACGCCACTGGTTTTGGGCAGAATAGGAAATGGACATATGAAAATTTCCTGTTAGATTTAGAGCTAATTCAATGTTTCAAAAGAAATAATACGACTAAACATTGTGATAATTGAAATGAAAATAATCCTTTTTTAATATGTTTTTTTTTGTTTGTTTGTTTACAGTTACAGGAAAAGGCAAGAAAAGCAAAAGATCTTCCAATACATCTAAGTATGAATACGTTTCTCATACAAAAAGCGAATATTTAATTAAGCGTTTACATTAGAGAGCAGCACCTTTTACTATATTACTAGATGCTCTCAGGAAACAATGAATACTCCCTTAAGATACACTTTTGCTGATTTCTTACATTGAGTTCGGAGGAATAAAAATTGGGATGTATGTATGTCTTCGCAGATTCTATGGCTGATTATCCTAAAGGGAGGCGCGGTGGCTGAGTGGTGAAGCGCATAGTTTCCGAACCAGGTGTCCCGGGTTCGAATTCTGAAGAATGGGATTTTTTACTTTCTGGGTCTTTAGGGCACCCCTGAGTCCACCAAATCTAACGGGTATCTGACATTAGTTGGCGAAAAGTAAAGGCGGTTAGACGTTGTGCTGGCCACATGACACTCTTTCTTGTTAATTATTAAGCACAGAAACAGATGGCCTTTACATCATCTCCACCATAGATCGCAAGATATGAAATGGGGATAATCCTAATACATTTTTTTTATATATGAGCCGTGTTTTAAAAGTTCTGACATTTTTTTTGGCGACTTGCCATCTTTATAGTTCCCCTTTCAGACCTTGTGGTCTATAGGGCAGATGATGTAAAGGTCATCTGATTCTTTGGCCCACGGTTTACGAGGGTGTCATATGGCCAGCACAACGACCAACCGCCTTTACTTTTCCCCAACTAATTGCCATCTTTAAGTGATTGAATAGCTTCCTGCGCTTCTAACTCTAGCATTGGAATCTCAGCAAGGTCTCTGTTGTTTCAGGATATTTTGTTGATAAGACTGTTGTTTGGATTTATCTAGTTGTTAAACAGATCTTCGCAATGGACCTCATTCGCCAATTGTAAATAAACACATTTAGCCACGTCATAATACTGATAAAATAATGAAAAATACGTATCACGTGACAGCCTTACATATTGCGTTATTTGTATAGAGCATATAGAGAAAATGTTGTTTGTTTACGTTTGGTGAATCACTACACCATCTACAACTATCTGCTTCATCAGTCATAATAGTTCAATCCTTTTTTCAATCATTGTGATCTCTACCTTGTCTTGTAATGTTTACTGCTTTTAGTGTTACATATGCCTATGTTGTTGTCTTTTTTTTTTGTACTATTGCCATATTTCAAGCTACTATTTATTACAGTACTTACGTCACTAACCTACATTTCTTTTTTTCAGACTTCCTTTTTTCTCTGAAATGTATTCTACTGCCAGCAGGTGAGTACCTTTTTTTTTCTCTTCTTGCATTACATAAATCAAGGATGTGCTTAGGTACCCATTGCGTAATTTCTTTGTAGTTGCTCACGATAATAAATTTACGTTACAGTTCAATGCTTTATGTATTATTGCTACTTTTTCTTCTTCTACCCGGGGGTGTTTACTAGTAATTTCACCAATGCGGTTACTTAAGTGAAATGGGAATAATAATAATAATAATAATAATCTTTATTGTCCATAAGGAAATTTGTCTTACAATTTGTGCATTATACCAAGCAAAACATTTTAACTATAAAGATAAACAGAATGTTCATTCACACCAGACTCACTCACAATTTACATGTCAAAAGTTTACATCAGATTGTTACTGTTTAATGATTTGATTGCCAGAGGAACAAAAGAGTTTTTGTGTCTGTTTGTCTTTGCTATCGGTGTTTTATATCTCTTTTGTGATGGTAAAATCACAATATCCTGACCCAAAGGGTGATTTTTTATTTCTAGAATCTTTTTAGATTTTGTAAGGATATTTGTATCAAACAGCTGTCCAAGGGGGGTTTGCTTTTTGCCAATGACTTTACCAGCAGCATTTAGGATTCTCTGGAGTTTATTTTTATTCTTAGTGCTTAGATTGCCATACCAGGCAGTGATATTAAAATGTAAAATATTGCCGATGTGAGCGTGATAAAACATAGCCAAGACCTTTTCGCTAACATTAAAAGATGACAGTTTTCTTAGTAATCGCAATCTTTGCTGCCCTTTTTTTTGCTGATATAATCAGTATTTGCTGTAAAATTTAGTTTATTGTCTAAGATTGTACCAAGGTATTTAAAGGTTTGCACTATTTCAATAGTCTCTCCAGCTACAGTAACAATATCATTTTCAATCTCTCCCCTACGAAAATCAATTATCATCTCCTTGGTTTTTTTTACATTTAATAATAAAAAATTATCTTTACAGTACTTATCAATGTTTTCTATTTCTCTGAAATACTCTTTTACGTCTGAACTCTCTGAGAGCATCAGAGCCGCATCATCAGCGAATTTTGTGAAGGAGCAAAAAGGACTCTCGGATCGAAAATCATTGGTATACAAAATGAACCATAATGGCGATGTTACAGCTCCCTGGGGTGCCCCTGTGTTAACTATGCGTGCATTTGATATAACATTGTTTACCCTAACTCTCTGAGGTCTCTGGGTCAAAAATTCATTAGCCCATAAAATTATATATGAACTTATTTTCTACGCTTTCATTTTTTCAATGAGTAAATGAAGTTGTATGGTATTAAAAGCTGATGAAAATCTATAAAAAATAATCTTACATAAGTAAGATCAGGTAGTATGCGTGGATGATTTGAACGGCAACTGCTAGACAAGAAGTCCATATCGTTGAGTTCTAAACTATATAACTACGTCTCTTTTTATCTCATCGTTTAGTTCTAAACTATATAACTACGTCTCGTATTATTACATCGTTTAGTTCTAAACTTTATAACTATGTCTCGTATTATTACATTGTTTAGTTCTAAAATATATAACCATGTCTCTTTTTATCACGGACGTATACACTACAGTAACCATCGATTTTTCCCCGGGGACATAATTAACATTTTTAGAAAGGTTTCTGTCTATTCCAACCTTGTTATTTCTACACAAGATACTAAGCGCCAAGAAGACGAGAACACACAAAGTACGGATCAATAGCCACACGGTGTTCTCATTACAACATGAGCTTGAAATAATTACACTGTGTTGTAAGAGGTGCGGTGATCTTTTGGGCGCCCCTGAGTCCACCCAGCTCTAATGGGTACCTGAAATTAGTTGGGGAAAAGTAAAGGTGGCTGGTCGTTGTTCTGGCCACATGGCGTCATCGTAAACCGTAGGTCACAGAGACAGATTACCTTTACATCATCTGCTTTATAGACCACAAGGTCAGAAAGGGGAAACTTTACTTTTTACTTTAAACTGTGTTGTGGCATGCTCAGTGAGTTAAGTGTGGGTCTAAGGTAAAAGGAGGTACAATCACCCCCTTTGTATGGGTCAGCTGATGTAAGGTCACCTTTTTAAACGTCTAAGATTAACGAGGGTGTCATGTGGCAAGCACAATGAACATTTGCATTTACTTTCTCAACGTTTATGAAATATCCATTAGGGTTGTGTGGACTCTTTGGAGGCGCGGTGGCCGAGCGGTAAAACGCTTGGCTTCTGAACCGGAGTCCCGGGTTCGAATCCTGGTGAAGACTGGGATTTTTATTTCGGGATGTTTGGGCGCCTTTGAGTCCACCCAACTCTAATGGGTAACTGACATAAGTTTGGGGAAAGTAAATTCGGTTGGTCGTTGTGCTGGCCACTTGACACCCTCGTTAACCGTAGGCGACAGAATCAGATGACCTTTACATCATCTGCCCTATAGATCACACGGTCTGAAAGGGAAACTTGTGTGGACTCTTGGACGTCTAAAAAATCCAAAAGTTCGAATGTTCAGCCTCCACGGGACTCAAACTCGAGACTTTAAGTTTCAGAAATTAAACGTTTTACCACTTGGCCACCACATTTCCTTGAAACGTTTTGAATTTTTTTTTATTCTAGTTCCAAGATAGAGAGATATTCTGTGGCCACTGGCACCGGCCCCACAGCGACTGAATGTAAGTAATTATGTTTGCCTATATCTAATTAATAGTCGAGTGATGGTTTGAGATTTCTTAACCCAGGGCCGGTCCTAGCAATTGCGGCCGCATAGGTTGCAGTGGCTTAAAGACCGGCCCTGTCTCTACCCTTGATAAAATATAATAGTAGGCCTACAGCTTCTGGGAAGTGGGTTCACTAACGGTAGGAGATTGCTTCGGCTACCAATGAATGTAGGACGTACAATACAAAGGAAATCAATTGTATGATGCTTAACTCTTTCTCTCCTAATTAACGATGCCATTCTTGATTTGACCCCATTAAAATTTAATTAATTTCTGTTTTTATAAAATTTAATTTGTGTTTTATAAAAAGAGCATGGACTCTCCTTTTTATTATATACCAAAAGTAATGTTTTTTGATTACAAACAAAAATGCTATTGATGTTAAATCGTAACAGGTTAGAGTGTACAAATGTGGAAAAAAACTTATTCTATCAGAACATGAACAAATAATTACGGAGATAAAGTGAAGATTCCAACAAGAAAATGAACGGAACACCAGCAATATGACAATTTAGTCATCTCCCAATCAAAATTCAACTAAAATCCTGATTTTACAATAAGAGAGGTTAGGATGTCGGCCCTCTTTTTTTTTTAACCATTAACCCGTAAACGCTATAAAGATGCCCTCACTGGCATAGAGAAAAGTAACTGGCAGCATTCTCTGGCAACAGATGGCTTCTGAGAGAGACAGTTGGAGGGCTCTCACAACTATGAGAGCTGTACGAGGTCGCTGAAGGCCACCAGTTTGGACATTTCTCACATCAATCACATTTATTTTTATAATTCGATATTCAGCTTACCATGTCCAGAGATTTAGCTTTGTAGAACGCGAAAGAAATGATCTATAACAGTTCAAAGTGTATATACATTTTTCTGACGCACCCTATATATATATATATATATATATATATATATATATATATATATATATTTGTTTCAGCCTGTATTCTAATAGTCTATATATTTATGTATATTTTTTCAGCGATGGTTGACAAGCCCGAAGGGAGAAAAAAAAGCCAAATAAGTCACTTGTTCCACAGGTCTAAAAGTGATGTTTCTTTTGTCTAGGAAGGCATACCTTTGATTGGTCATCATGCGATGGCTACTGCGTTCATGAAGATATAGTGACGGACAGACGAGATGACATACCTAATGAGAACTGAAGATATTACAGAGAGATATGAAGTCTGCGTGGAGTGTAGCCTTTTATTTTCTTGGTGTTTACATAAAATAAATGTTCAACAAAAAAAGGTCAATAAAGGCTGTATAAATATACTCTGTAAAATTAACATAAGGCTAAAGATTTGTTTCTTCTTCTTTGCTGGTACATATTATTTTTGATTATATATTTTAAAAAATACTTTAAAAAAAACAACAAAGCATATATATTTAGCGTACTTTTATCAATTAGTTTGGATCAGTAATGTAATTAGGTTTGTAATATAGTTCGTCCATCGTGGTTCGATGATGACCAACCACTTTGTCATCCAGGGGCTTTGCACTGGAGTTTTGTGCCTCCTCATGTGGCTGGTGAGACCTATGCGAGCCCGGAATGTTCGGCCGCACTCTGGGCAGGTAATTCCAGCTGGAGCTAGTGTCTTTTGCCTTGCTTTCCTTCTCTGGCGTTTTTCTTTCGCCAGCGTTGTTCTTTTTTCCTCAGCAACCTGTGCGCCGGATCTCACAGCGCGGCGCCATGATACTCTGTCATGTGCCTCTGTCTCCCAGATGCCTGGGTCAATGTTGACATCCTTTAGAGAAGCTTTGAGGGTGTCCTTGAAGCGCTTTCTTTGACCACCTTGCGAGCGCTTTCCTTCTCTTAGTTGGCCATACATGAGACGTTTTGGGATTAAGTTTTTAAGTAATTAAGTTTGTAATAGATCTAGACTAACAATAACAAAATTACAAAAAGAGTTTGTGTTATCACACAAACTCAGAGACGTCCCCCGTCAGAGTCGGATCCCTGTCAGATCCACCTATTCGCAAGGAATATTCAAGACGTGATTTTGTTTTGATTGTCAAAAGTAATTATGTTTCAGAGATTCATTTGGCCTTGTAAAAATGTGAGTGGTAAAGCGTTTGTCTTCCAAGTCCCAGGTTCAAATCCCGGGTTCAAATCCCGGGTTCAAATCCCAGGTTCAAATCCTGGTGAAGACTGGAATTTTTAATTTCGGGATCTTTTGCACGTCTACGAGTCCACCCAACTGTAATGAGCGACTGACATTAGTTGTGAAGAAGTAAAGGCGGTTGGTCGTTGTGCTTTGTACTTGACATCCTCGTTAATCATGAGCCAAAGCAACATATATAACCTTTACATCATTTGTCATGTTCTTCATTGTAGATTGCAGAATCTGAAAGAGAAACTTTACATTGCACCATTAACAATCATTCATCTCCCATTTATTTAATTAATTTTCATATGGTAGGCCCATCTGTTATTAATAGTGCGTTGAGAAATTATAGCGTTAAGGATACTTAGTTTGTGTGGTAGTAATTTATTTCTGCATTATCTTGACGAGGTGGGTGTCAGGTGTAATGGTCTAGGGCAGTGATTCCCAAAGTGGTCCACAGGGACCCCCAGGGGTCCACGAGGACTTCCAGGAGGTCCACGAAAGTGAAAAAAAGAATTGGGGGTCCATGACATCCAAATGGGGGTCCACGAGAGTGGATCTCATTCAAGAAGGAATTGAGTTTAATATAAATCTCACATTAATGGAATCCCCTATTATATCATACAAATATACTTTATTATAGCTAGGCCATTAATTATTTCATGTATTATTGGAATGAAAAACTTATTTTAAATTTTAATACTTCATTTTAATAGTTCAATTTGGTCTAGAGATAACTAATATTTAACATGGCTGAATCTAAATATAAAATAAACGGTGGTGTTAATTTTCATTTTTTTTTTCTTCTTTTCTCGTCGAACTTATATTGCCTATGTGTCTTTTATTTAACATTTTATGTAATGACACCATGAAACCACCTAAGCTGGAGGATCGTCGGAGACAAAGCCACCCTGATAAGATTTGAAAAACAATTAAACACTCCATGATAAAGTTTGAGAAAAGATCTACAATTGACAAAATATTTGCTTTTCAAATTTTAGGGAAAATATAATAGTTTGCTGTGTCTTAAAATATCTTGCAAAATTATGAAAATGACATACAATTAGCGAAAAAAAAAATGAATGATTTAGCCAGCCGCTGAAGTTTTTATGGGGGGAAGGGGCGAAATTGATGCCACCGCCCCCTCCCGACCCCACCATATCGGTCAACATACTAGAGGGGGGGGGGTGCGAAATAATCTAAAAATATGTAGACATATAAAATAATTAGTATATATTATTAACATATAAGTAATAAATTCATATAACAATTGTGTGAATTCTATACTAAAATTCGTCAGCTTTCGAGTTGGGGGGGGGCGGTCCAATTTCGGGTTGGGGGCGGACGAATTTTAGTATAGAATTCACACAATTGGTATATGAAATATGAATTTATTACTTATGTTAATAATATATACTAATTATTTTAAATTTCTACATATTTTTAGATGATTTCGCCCCCCCCCCTCTAGTATGTTGGCCGATATGGTGAGGTCGGGAGGGGGCGATGGATATTTTTATGGATTGATATTAGAATATTTTTCAACATTATTCAAAAGGTCCTTTTTTAATATTAGGAATGGTGAGCTTTAGGTCAGGAGAATGCGTTTTTTCGGTGGAGAATGCAAGAAAACATTTTTTGGCGTCGAGGCTTCGCCATGAACCGCATTGATAAATAATAATGAGCTATAGATGTCAGGAGAATGCGTTACTGCAGTGAAGTATGCAAGAAAACGTTTTTGGCGTCGGGGCTTCGCCCCGAAATCTACTGATGAATAATGAGCTGTAGATGTCAGGAGAATGCATTACTGCAGTGAAGTATGCAAGAAAACGCTTTTGGCGTCGGGGCTTCGCCCCGAAATCTACTGATAAATAATTAGGTGTAGGCCTATATGTCAGGATAATTCGTTCTGCAGTGACGAATGCAAGAAAACGCAAACAACATATTTCTGCAAACAATATATTTCTCTATACAGCTGGTCGAGTCAACCCTGTCTGGTAATGATTATTTTTTTATTCAAATTATTATAGCTCAAGAAATCCACGAAAAACAGCTTTTTGTGAAACCTTTTACTAAACAACAAATCTCCATGAAAAATAATCCCTGTAGCAATGGAAGTCAAGCTTGCTAAACTTTAAAAACAAAAAGTTTCCAATGTATTTAGTGATAGTAAACGATACATGTTAACTGTTACATAATGGGTTTAAATTTCAATTTCGTTAATACATTTTTTTGTAAAAAAACAAATTTAACTTAAAAAATAGTTTTAAATGACTTTTTCACTCCTCATGTCACTGGTCGAAAATTATTTTAACAAAATGTTAAATTTGAAATTGAATTTTCAAAAATTCAATATAACTTAAACGGTGGGGGGGTCCACGGAAAACCAGAAAACATGTCAAGGGGTCCACGAGACAAAAAAGTTTGGGAACCACTGGTCTAGGGTATGCCCGGTCCTCACCTGACTAATACTAACTTTCTGCCGGGGTTACTATATAGCCTCGGCTCGTCTGCCTTGGCACCCCTACTAGCATACAGATAATAAGTTAGTTAATTAAATAACAACTGTTACAACTAGAACTGGATACTAGTGGATAACACGGGTATATAAATCAAACAATATTTAATGAAATAATAAATATGATGAGGCATAATAAATGAATACATATCAATAGTGCATCGATCATTTACAAATATAGTACAAGCACACAACATAGCGCACCTTAACATTAATGCCAAAAGTCTACCAGGGCTAAAAGCGCCCACACTCAACACCCTGGGTGATAGTCAAACAAAAAATCGAACACCACGCCTACAACACAGTCAGGGACCAAACCAACAATGTCGAGCTTGACTCCACCAGAGCCCAAACCTGAGTCCCCAAAACTGGGGAAGGACACACCAAATAGACACTCTATAAGGAGATCCAACATCCGCCCACCAGAAACAAAGCAAGGAATCAAAATGACATCAACAAAAACGCGAAAGCGCATTCTTAGAAACAAACTTATGGTGCTCTAAAAAAACACAAAGAGAAAGTGTGCATGACATGTATGACAGTGGGAAACACGCTTAGTCCAAAACATCACCAAGCTAAACCTGGAAAACCCACCTCGACAGAGATTGAGGTAGGCGCCCTTTACATAATTAATTTTGGCTCTAGGTTGCCTGATTGGACTAAATCCGAGTTTTATTGTTAGATGCAAGGAAACAATATTAAAAAAAATATTTAAAAGAATTTTTAACATGACTAAATAAAAAAAAAGATGTGTTTGTTTCATATATTTTGAATTATTTATGTAATTAATTTATAATAGATCTAGACTAACAATAATAACTTCGTTGCTTAGTTCTTTGAGAAATCTAGCTGGAATACCATCAGGTCCAGAAGCTTTATTTGGTTTTATTCTAACTAATAGTTTTTGGATTCCTTTCCTCTGTGAATTTATATCTCCTGTGTTTTCGACTTGGTTTAAATTATTAATATGTGTTAGTCTCATGGGTTTGGAATGCTTGTGCATAATATTTCTTAAGAATGCTAGCTTTGATTTCATTTTAAGTAAGTGTTAATTAGGCCTAATTAGTTATCTTCACCTTTTGGCATAACCCCCCGAATAGAGGATGTACTGACCACTGAGCTATATAATGAAGAATGAAGTGCTTATGTAAATATTTATAGTTAATATCTTGTTAGTTTCAATTTTTGAGGCGACAACCTCTTTACATAAGGTTTAACTAGTTCTCACTCAATATAAAACACCCTTGATTATTATAACTTATTGATAAATCTTACCATTAACACAAATAGGACTGAATATTTACCTGCTCCTGAGAAAGCCTACTCGGATCCAAGCATCAAGATAAATGGACATGATATTAACGCAGTGGACTGATTCACATATCTTGGCAGCACACAGTACTCTCCAGAGACGGAAAAATCGATAACGAAATCGACCTGCGAATCGCAAAGGCCAGTGCATCCTATGCCAGACTGTCTAAAAATGTCTGGAACAGACGTGGTATCACCACAAATACAAAGCTGGGGATCAATCGAGACCTCTACCTCCTCGCTACATTGCTGTATGCCTCAGAAACATTGACAGTGTACAGAAAACATGCAAAGAAACTGAATCAATTCCACTTGACATGTCTAAGAAAAATACTGAATGTCAAATGGCAAGACAAAATACCAGATACTGAAGTCCTTCGAAGAGCTGGTCTGCAAAATCCACACAATCCTGATGCAGTCCCAGCTCGGACATGGCCTAAATTGTGCCGATGTGCCAAAACTCAAAACTCCATCTATCACCACGAGGAGGCACTGCATAGGACTTGCTGTGGAAAGGCTATGTACTGGCAAGAGAGACTTTTACTAAATTGCTCCCCTTTCACATGTGCTCTTTAGCCAGCGGTGGCAACAAGTTAAGCTACCATACAGTCTTTGTACAGATAATTTATAATTAGTCATTTATTCGATTGATACGCGTTTCGTTAGAGACAATGAATAATTGTGCAGACTTGATCCGAGAAAGTGAAGAATTAGGTGTACACAATTTTTACTAGTCAGTCAGAGCAAGTTAATAGGCCTATAAGCTTTTTTAAAAAATTGTTACCGAACCACAGGGGCGGCCCTAGCAGTGCGCGGGGCCCTGGGCGAGCGTCATGTGCGGGGCCCTTAGCAGTAAAGGTAGAC
The DNA here is from genome assembly GCA_021533235.1 of Biomphalaria straminea. Taxonomy (NCBI): domain Eukaryota; kingdom Metazoa; phylum Mollusca; class Gastropoda; family Planorbidae; genus Biomphalaria; species Biomphalaria straminea. The sequence continues at coordinate 26,002,418 of JADKLZ010000167.1, forward strand.
TATATATAAATATGTATATATATGCCTATATATCGTACCACATCTCGCTAATGGGCTAATTCGTCTCTAACGCTATAACAGTACAGTATGTCTGCCTCAAAGCTGTGGGCCTTATTTTTGCAACAAAAAATAGAACAATACATACGTACTGTTGGTTTACTATTGGCCGCATACGTACATTATATACTGTATTTTAATTGTTGTGCATTAACAGATGCAAATAAGAAAGGAAAACACTCGCGCACTACTAATATCTCTCACTCTGCTTATTGAAGCAATAGGATGTTCTATAAGAATAAAGTGTGCTATAGGAGCTACAGTGGTCCATGCACCTTCGTAGACCCGACTTTTGCGGAAGGGCTGTATCACTGGTTTTCAAAAAAAAAAAATTTTAAATAAAAACAAGGTTACAAAGACAGTTTGTGTGGAAAAACAAACTCAAAATCGGCTCCTTAAGCGGTCCTCCCAGGTAAAAAGAAAGGTTTCGAAATTTTCAGAAAGAACATAAGAATGAAATTCTATTAAAGACAAATGACAGTAGAATGGAGAAAGAAGGTTGACAGATCTTGTGTGATACTCCAGCGGTCCAGCAGACCAAAGGATAGGTGAAAGTAAATGTGAAGTTCGACGTCTGTTTCTTCTACCTGAGTGTGACACGCGGTAATAAGAAAAACTACTTATTAATTGTTGTTTTAAATTATGTTCAACCTATATACATACTAAATAGATTTTTTCACTTAAAAAAAGTAAACATTTTTTTGTGTGTAAATGTAGTAGTTAGTAGGCCTATAACAGAACTTACTTAACTTCGCAATAAAAAAGTAAAAACAAATATTTAAAAAAAAAACTTTTACAAAAAGGATAAACTGTTGTCTCCTATATTAAAGAACTTCCTGTGTTTGTTACTATTAATAGTGAATAGTTGTAAAAGTGATGTGTTTTTCTGAAAGAAACTGCTTGCATAAGTAATTTTAAAAATTCGATTTTTCGGTTTCAGAAAAGAAAAAAGTAGCCGTTGCATTAGAACTTTGAATGGACTAAAGTCTAAAATATTATGATGTCGGATTTTCACTATCTTTTCTAGTTTACGAGATCTAAACGGGTTGGACTGACAGACATTCCACACAAAACTAAAAGCATCTTTTCTCCTTTCGGGGACCTCTAAAAATACTCCCGCGTTTTTTTTTTTTTTTTTTGCTTTTTTTTTTGGTTGTTGTTTCGTTCAACACGTTAACACGGATTTTTCCACTGCCGCACTATGTCTATGCACAGTAGCCGATTGAAAAAAAACAACAGCTTAATAGGCCTACGTCATCGCCAAACTTGATGTAAGCTGATTTGCCGAAATAGCTGTACAAGCACATTAACTGGTGATACTGTTTTTATCCAAAAATATTTTACTTTTAGAAATTAAATAGCCTACCGCAAAAATCTGACCTTCGCGTGTGATCTTATAATGTATCGCCAGCGAAAGTTAAGAATACACCGTATAATTGTTTAGTTATTTTCAGTACTTTTCAAAAAAATATAATAATAGGTACCGGTACTCAGTGATGGATTGCCTAACTTTTAACTACTAATTAATTAATAATAAACGCTAAAATACAAGAAAATTAATAATTTTTCCTCACATAAAAAAGTGAAGTACGCCGTACCGGTGTGAGGTAAAAAAAAAGAAGCACTGATTATTTTCATTAAAAAAATATATTTGTCAAAAGTTGCATTTATGGACTACAAATGTTACAAATGACTCTTTCATGTACGATTTTCATAATGCAAAGAGTAGTTCAAACTTTAGCACTATGCATTTTTCTAATAAAATCCGATTAGACGTCGATATTTATATACGAAATAAACGATTAGGATTGGTTAATTCCACTTATGTGTTTTTATTGTGAACTGTTAAACGATGATAGCCTCTTAGACTCGGCTGTCTTTACCGAAACTAAACGGTATTTCGAAACCAAAAATGTAAGTTAAGAGCTTAAATGGTGATTGGTATAATAAATACGCTGGGAAAATATTGAGTAACAAGACCTTGCTAATGATCAATCATTTAGTTTTCGAAATTGGTGACAATAAAATCTCCCAGCGCGGGGCCCCCGTCAGGCGCGGGGCCTGGGGCGGTTGCCCCACTTGCCACCCCCTAAGGCCGCTACTGCCGAACCAATTCTCATGATTATTGCAATGCTAGTTAAAACTTAATTACAATTTAAACCGACCACCTGCGGACAATGGTTTTGCTTGCCCTGGATGTGGCAAAATATGTAGGTCACAGCTGGGACTGCACAGCCACGGGAAACACTGTATTCCTCACTAATCTTCGGACTCGAAGACAAGCCTATTATTATTATTATTATTACAATTTTATTACTTCTTTCTTGAGATTAATAACCTTTATTTACAGAATTGGTTCTCAAACTTTTTTGTGTCGTGAAACTTTGCCTCCTTGTCTTATATCGAAAGTATTGAGGCCGCTTATCATATTAACTATTTTTCTGCCCAGCTAATTATGCATTTTTGAAAATCCATCAACT
>JADKLZ010000167.1:26058724-26070944 GCA_021533235.1 Biomphalaria straminea
GATTATATTGTGTCGTAAGAGTCTACTCTCGGGTTTGACTTAAGAAGTACTTTAATTAATATCACAAATTTCGTTAAAATAATAGTTTCACTGGCTTTGCTCCTTTTAATCTCACTTCCATTTCCCGATATTTATATATATATATTTCCGGATATTTTTTTTTTACTTTACATTTACTTTACAAAAGATTTTAATATTTTCCGGAGATTTCCAGGACTTTTTCGTAGGTCTATATTTAATAACGTTTCAGGAGATTTCCAGGGGCTCCTGGTAAATCAAGAGGCCGCGGGAGATCTGTTATATGTTATAAAATGGTTTAATTTAATAATTTATACACCTAAAAATTAGCACGGGTCCAAAGAAAGTGCGGGACCCACTACGGTCGCATATGTTGCAGTGCCTAAGGCCAGCCCTGCAAAATAGCGGCGTATGCTATGCCGCCGGTCGACTAGTCTATAGAAATTATGAAACTTTTTATTCTTATCACTTAGAATGAAGAGGCTAAAGAAACATTTTCTCTACACGTCATAAAAAGTTTATAGTAAGCGAAGATTATATTTAATAGTGATATTTCGATTAATTCAGTAAAAGACATAAGCCCATGGCCAGTATTTATTTAATGCTATAAAAAAGGTTGGCTTGTACAAGATGGCAAGAGTAACAACTGATGGAGCTTAGACTGAGAAAAACAACCTTTTTAATACAATAAAGAAAATATCCAAACCATAAAATAGTGTCTGGAAAGTTTACACATAGGTACATTGAATTCATAAGTATCATGAGACATAGCATTAATCTCAAAATATACATTATGCATATATGCGACCCGCCTAGTCCCCAAATTTTATTAATGCGGCCCTCGGTTGAAAATAAGTTGCCCACCCCTTGCTCTAGATCATAGAGATTTCCAACAGAGGCGTCACTAGGGTGGGTGTCACCTTGTGCGGTAAAATCAGGGTGTCACCCCCCCCCCCCCCCCAGCGTTCCACTTATTCTTCAAATAAAAACTATCGTTGTTCAGTTGTTGTTTTTTGCGCAATAATACAGTTCGTTGATTGCTGCTATACAAAGTTTAAATGAGCATCGATTATGTTTTGTCTCTTACATATTATCGTTAATCATTACATACATTAACATCTAAGATTTTTTAAATAGAAAGAAATTAAAAAACCAACTGAGCATGCTTTCATAAGTAAACATTAAACAGCTCTTAATGGAAACTTTTTAACATTAAAATCACATATAGTGGTAATTTCATTAGGACAACTAATGAAAAATGCAACTTAATGAAAAGTATATTGATAGGTACAAAAAATTTTAAAGAATTTTTTTAACATATAAAAGTTTACAATAACTTTAGAAAATAAATATTTAAATTTCCTTACTAGGATTCAAATTAGAAAACTTATAGAAAACTTTAAACTCAATATATCTTGTGACTTCGGTTTCAATGGACAGAATTGCTTGATTTGATTTTAAAAAATAGTTGTTAATTAATGTTTTAAAGAGTGAACGTTGTTAGTTGATGTTTTAATAAGAGACCGATATTAGTTAATGTTTGAATGAGAAAACGTTGTTAGTTAATGTTTTAATAACAGAAGATTGTTAGTTGATTTTTTTATGAGAGAACGTTGTTAATTGATGTTTTAATGAGAGAACGTTATTACTTAATTTTTTAATGAGAGAACGTTGTTAGTTGATGTTTCAATTAGAGAACTGATGTTTTAATGAGAGAAGGTTGTTAGTTGATGTTTTAATGAGAGAACGTTGTTAGTTAATGTTTTAATGACAGAACGTTATTAGTTTATATTTTAATGAGAGAATGTTGATAGTTGATGTTTTAATGAGAGAACGTTGTTAGTTGATGTTTTAATGAGAGAACGTTGTTAGTTAATGTCTTAATCAGAGAACGTTGTTAGTTAAATTTAGTTTTGCAAAGCTTCTTTTCACATGATGCCTTGTAAACATGCATTTGGCAAGAAACAGTTAAAGGCTTAAATTCAAAGGCTGGTAGAGATTCGTTGACGTCCTTCAAAACTTTGCTGCATTCTAGTTTTATAGTTTTAGTATTTCTGTTCACATATCTTGATGTCAGGCCCAATATAAAAGAGATTGATGCACTCAGTATTAACTTCTTGCTCTCTATTTGAATAGTAAATGTTAAGAATACTTTCCTGATATTTTCATATTGTTAAAACGTATTTTTCTTTTGCATTAACATGCTAGTTTGATTTGAGAAAAGCTATCTTAATAACATTTTGAGCTAACTTTTCACAAATTTCGTAGAGTAAATGTTTAAGTGCTTAAGCTTAGCCACCACTTTATTATTATTATCTCAGCACTGGCTCATATTTGGATAACATTTCCACAATCCCAAAGAAAAAAAAATCATTATTCAATGAATAGTCTTCTTCAGTTCGCCACCATATACAAACTTTTTCTTTGCTAGAAACAATGCGATAGTAAGCAATCTATATTACAAGATGTTCCTCTGTTTTCCCATCTATACGTCAATCATAGCAATGACGTCATTGTCAATTTTGTGAAGCTAAAGTCCTGCTCCCAAAATGTTCCTAATTTGAAAGGCTGATAAATGTCCTTCAGTCTTCTATCGAGTTTCTCGTTGTAGACATGTCCACTATTTATCAAAGAAGAAAATCTTGCTATTGATGTTTTCCCATTTAGAATAACTTTATTCAACAATTTCTAAGCATTATGATTTTGCTTCTGTCACATTTTAAAGTTGGTATTTTTTAATTATTTTTTTTAAAGTGCCTTTTTACTCTTGGGTGTCACCCCTATCGGGTGTCACCCGGTGCGGACCGCACCCCCCGCACCTGCCTAGTGACGCCTCTGAATTTTCCAATACGTTCCACCTGTTACATTGAGAGATATACAAAAATGAACGGAGCCATTATCTGTTAAAAATTGTTGGTGAAGTTGAGTGTGACGATTTTGGGGCTGAGCTAGGCGGAACATGTGACCATTGACTACTGGGGTGGTAATTTCATGCAATGCTAGATTACTTGGATCAAAAATTAGTTGTATTTAGGGGAGGGGGCATCTCAGCTAGTAGTAGCCTTCAGTGCGCTTTGCTAGGCGGAGTTGCCGTATCGGGGGTTCCTTGATCGTGCCCTGGTCGACGCAGTCCCTAATTTCGTTTCATTTACGTCACTAAATTGTCTCATTAAAAATTTGGTCCAATATGCTGTCCTTATTTATAAGACTAGCTTTATGATACTGGCATTAAACACACTCAAAAAAATCTGAATTTAAGCTTTTTACAATAACTATAGTTTTATCATAACTATTACGATTAATGTAATACGATAAAAGACATCTACTACGCTGTTTAAATAATGAAAATCTATGTTTAGATACCTCATTGATCTAAATCTATTAAATTCTCTCGTTGTAAGGAATCTTTACATGTCCTAAGATCACCGCTATTATATAAGGAACGTTCACGTCAAGTTTCATTAAGATTGGTCAAACGGTTTTGATTTCTATAAAGGACACACATGTGAGACATGGAAGTCATCTGTCAAAATTGAGAAGAGACTAAATGTGGCTCAACAAAAATGGCTGAGACGGATTCTGAGAGTCAGTTACACAGATCGGGTCTCAAACAGGGAAGTCCTATGCCGAACTGGGAATCGAACACTCAGTGAGGTTGTGACAGAACGTCGCATGAGGTTTGCGTGACATGTTCTACGACAAAATGAACTACGCATACCAAGAATTGCGATGACATGGAGGCCAATACGAGGAAAACGCAAACAGGGACGTCCTCGTATAACTTGGCGTCATACCTTCATGGAGGACCTCAGAACAGTGGACACAAGATGGGAGGAGGCTTCAGACATTGCCAATGACAGATCATTATGGAGACAGCTTGCCGCCCAATGCGCCGAACGGCGCGGGAGGACCTAAGTCTAAGTAAGTCTAAAAAGGACATACATACATACTCCTTACATTCTTCTTTATATATTAGATATGTATGCATAATCTTTTTTTAATGCTTTAGGTTCTAAGTGTAAGTTTCACTTCTCTCCAATTTGTTACAGAGGTAGTACCGTTTTCATGAGATGCATTTAAAAAGTGTTTTATTTAGAGGAAAATACTACAAAAAAAAAAAATATATGAATTAATATATTCTTACGATTTTGAGAATTGCCGTCGGTAATGACAATGGCGATTTTGGCCACATTAGTTCTTGAGCCGTGAGCAGCAGTGAAGGAGTTTGTCCTGGCGTAGTCCAAGGCGGCACCAGTGTGAGTGTATCCTGATAGGTATGGCATGTGGATCAGTGCCTAGAAAAAAACAAAAACAAAGACAGGTTGTGAGGGTGGAAAAAGATTCATAAGTCACCTACATATAAAGACGTTAAGAACGCATTGACTTCAAGTGCTGTTAGAACAAGCAAAATATATTTTTAAAATACCCCTTTAAAAAAAACTAATTTTAAATGAAAAAAAAACACTCTATTTTTAACATATAACTACCAATAATGTACAATTTATTTCCCTTATTGGAAACCGAACAAAATAATTTATTATAATAATTATTTGACTGATTGAGTATTTTTGATTATTGATTCATGTTTTCTTAAGTACAATAAATAATTGTTTTAAGCATCTACTTCATCGGAGAATACGTGAGGGAGAAACGGAGTTAACTATTATTTGAGGGGACTAAACCCAACAAATTTAATCATATATGTGAGTACTGAAATACTAGAATTATGGGCAAGATGCTGGACCCAGAATCCCTTTAAAAGACATATTCGAAGATGATCTGGAAACTACAGCGCAGTTCATGTCAGAAACTGGACTTGTTATTTGGACCCCCCAATGAAGGAGAAGGTATTCAAACTCTCGCCTAAAAGGAGATGAAAGCTAAGCATGATGACTTGTTACGTCTGACTCCTTACCTGCTGAATCTCAGAGTTGGTCTGGTATCGGTTAAAGTCGAACAGGTTGTGGACGGTAGTGCTGTAAAGAAGAGCACTGAACTGAATTTGGCTGGGGCCGACCTTGAAGTTGCTAGTCAGATCAGCAGCGAAGTTAGCCAGGGTGGCGTAGTTTGGTCTGCCAATACTTGTGGAGGAGTCCAGGATGAGGAGGATGTCGGCATCTCTGTCGCATTCTTTCAGAACTTGAAACAAATTTAAAAAAAAAAATTAACACCTTTGATCCAAACGTTTCTGGTGGATATAGAAAAACCTGGCCAACAACACATGTCCGTTATTAGAATACGGTGTTGTTGCCAATGTGGCTTTTTTTTCTTTCTAATCGTATAAGATTATTATTGGTATATTTGGGCTTTATTATTCTGGGAGATTTATCTAAAAACAGAATAACAAGACTTTATAATGGCAGTCGAAAATGCTTTTCATCTCTAGACAGTAAGTCTAAATACTCATTTGTCAGTTTACTATTCTAATAGGATCTGTCGAGTTCTAGTTTTTATTTACACAAAAGTGCAGAATCTTAATTTTGCGTTTTCAAAAAAAAAAACAAAAAAAAAACAAGGTTACAAAGACGCTAAACAGAAACGAAGTGCCGAGACTTTTAAATATAGAGTTTAGATTTTCTTCTTCTTCTTCTTCTTCGTTCTCATTGTTATGTTGGAGGGTTCAGATCACTACACCAATATCTGAGATGAACTGCACAGTGGTTTCCAAGTCAGGGAGCTCTCCATATAGTTTTCTTTCTATTGGGGTGTTTTGCGGCCAGTATCTTAGACGGGCCTCTTGGTACAGAGCGCAGTCTTGGAGGACATGGTCGGCATTCTTTGATGACACTCCACATGGGCAGATATCACTGGTAGAGTAGATAATTTGGAAAGAGCTGGAAAACCATAAAAAGTAGCAAGAGATCGTGGAGGGTGACGTGTTTTGTTGATGCCCTATGTTCCATGAGGAACCCAAAGGAATGATGATGATAATGATGATAGATACTTTGACGAATACAATTACTAACCTGTAGGGGTTGGGGCTTGAGTGGTAGCAGCTGAAATGAAAAAAAAAAGGGTATATGCTTTTATTTTAAATTCATTTTCACTTTTTTAAATCTAATATTTTTTAGCATTTTCCTATTTAAAATATTGAGATGGGAGACAGAGAGAGAGAGAGAGTGAGAGAGAGACAGACAGACAGACAGACAGACAGACAGACAGGTAATAATAAAGGAGAAAGCGAGAGATAGAGAGAAAGAGACGAGAGTATGTTCGTGTGTTTATCATGGTTTATGTTTTAATACTTTGAAATAAATGTATACATTATATACATACAATATATACTGGTAATAATGATTGTTGTTATTACCATCATTGTCAGGGAGCAATTTATCATCAAAATATAAAAAAATTATGCTTTGCTTTGAAACACATTCCTCAGAGATTCGGCGGTGGAGTTGTAAGTAATGTTGACATCTGTGTGAAGAGATCTCGAGATCAAATCTATTTTAAGGCAGATATCTTCATTTAGGCATTCTTTGCTAACTCACCCAGCTATGATGGGCACCCACAGTGTGTTAAGGTAACAAAGTAAGCTTGGGCCATGGGGGGGAGGGTAGTTGGGCGCCCTCATACAATCTTAGTTCCCTTATCCACCCCACCCCCCCCAATGATCATCAGCGCTGCCCAAAATTAAAAACTAATTTTACCTTCACACGTCTGAGTGACAAGTCCGGCTCTGATGGCGTCCAGCACACTGTAGTTGTTCACATTGAAGACGTTGCTGTCGCCTGAGGCGATGGCCTTGAGCTCAGTCTGGGAGATGCTGCTGCCCACTCCTACGGCAATCACCGTCACCCCGCTTTGCTTCAACCTGGCTGCAGCCGCCGCAGTCTCAGCCGCTGAGAAAACAAGAACCACAGTCTTTTAAACTTAATTTCTTTTTAAAATCCCTCTTATCAACTTGCAAATTCTTCAAGACTAAATCTGGAACCTCGAAACGAGTCTCGAAAACAGCTCGAACTACTTTCCTAAAAATTTGACAGTTTTATGCATATCTTTGTACATGGTAAAAACAGTACTTAATTGGCCACACATGAAAAACTCTGGTTCAACCGTTATAATTATTTAAAATATTATAGTCTTAAAATAAAATTTGGTCTGGGGAACTATATCTTAAATACGTCAGTGGAACTCTCCACTTACATAATATACAAGAAGACATTCTTTGACATTCTGCGCACAGACTCATGTAGTATTCGGTCTATAATAATATTAATTGTAACTTGTAAATTGCAACAATAACTTTTTAGGCTACTTTCAAGCCATCCATAGGCATAGGCAAACTAGAATGCTGGCTAGGACCTCCGTTGGTCATTATTGAATAGAAATATCTATTATTATATAAATTGTAAATTGCGACCAAAACGTTTTAGGCTACTTTCAGGGCCAGCCTTAGGCATAGGCTAAATAGACAACCTGCTAGGGCCTCCGATTGGAGGGGACATCGCACAGAACGATCTTTTAGACAAGAAATAGCGAAACTTGACCCTAATGTTATTGTTACACTAGGTTTTAAATAAATTGCCTAATTTTATACTTTTCGATGTAAAATCAATATTATTCAGTTTCATTTGGGGCCAACAAATTCACTTCGCCTAGAGCTTTAACTTATCCAAGGTCGGCCCAGATACTTTAAAAGTATTGCATGAAAAACGAAAATAGATTACTTGAAGGTGCCACGCCTTAAAAAATGCAGTCCTTGACAAATGTGGATAGAAATCTCTCTTACCATTCTGTGAATTTCCGTCAGTGATGACCACAGCGATTTTACCGGCGTTGGGGCGAGCACCTTGAGCAGCTGTAAAGGAGTTGGTCCTGGCGTAGTCCAAGGCTTGGGCAGTGTGAGTGGACTGCGACAGGTATGGGATTTTCAACAGAGCCTAAGGAATGAAATATTGTTTTTCATTTCGTGTATTATGGATGTTTATATTGAAATTAAGCACACTGTATTAATAAAAATAATAACAGTAATAATAATAACATTAATAATAATAACAGTAATAATAATAACAGTAATAATAATAACAGTAATAATAACAGTAATGATAAGAGTAATAATAATAACAGTAATAATAACAGTAATAATAACAGTAATAATAATAACAGTAATAATAACAGTAATAATAATAACAGTAATAATAACAGTAATAATAATAACAGTAATAATAATAACAGTAATAATAACAACAGTAATAATAACAGTAATAATAATAACAGTAATAATAATAACAGTAATAATAATAATAATAATGGCAATGTCTTTCATTCCCAAGATTACGGATGAGTGCAGTGTTTCACATAACTAAGCAGTTGCGACCAGCATATTTTAACCCAGGATTGGTCAACCTATGACGCATGTACCAAAAGTGGTGCATTGCACAATAACAAATGGTGCATTTCACACCGAGAAAAAAAATCACGTAAAAACCATGCCTGGTTGCAAAATAAAAAAAAAATTATGTTCACAGTAATATAATTATAGTCATTACGACGCCAGAACTGAATATTTATAAAACTAATCAGACAAAAAAAAAAGAACAAATTGGTTTAATACAATTGTTAGCATTAGATTCTTTCTATTAATGAGTAAGCTTTTTCTTTTTGTTAGCCTTGGACACTTTTTATGTTACCCATTTAAGCTTTTCGTTATTAAAAAAATGAAGATTATTTGATCATTTATAAAGAAATTATGGACCTTAAGTCACTCAAAAACCAGATGGTCATATATATTTGAGATAGCAACGTCAAGTCTAGGAACTCAGCAAATAAATAAAGTTAACGGAAAAAACCTAGCCGTCAATGACTGGCAGAGGTACTGGAACTGTAATTTTGCTTACGCCTGACAAATAATGATGATATGTTGGTATGGAGTAAGGACAGTATGTTTGTTTAAGTGGTTTATGATGTTGCTACATATTTTGTGTTTCAGGATTTTACATATAGTCTATGAATGTAGGTCATGAAGCCCTTAACTGTAGCCTTTAATGTGTGGTCTAAACTGTCCACGCAGCCCACATATTCACTTTGCAAACTTATCTTTGATTATTTTGCATAAATTTAAAAAAAATGCTTAGCTAAAAAAAAAAAGATAGAAGAGTCTAACAATGGCTATACTTCAGCCTATATTGTAATGATAAGATAAGAGAAGGGGGGAAGGCCAGAATGTAATCTTCGTTCTGATTTCTTTAAAATTTATGAATTAAGTTTTATTTATCAATGAACTCTATTTCATAAAAGTAACATTTTGAATAGTTACATTTTTCTCATTTTCGTTTAGAATCAGTTTGGAACTGGGTAAACAGACACTGCTGGTCGTTGTGCTGGCCACCCTCGTTAATCGTGGGCCACATAAGACCTTTACATCATCTACTCAAGAGAACCAACTAATTAATAATAACCACAATAAATAATTAATACATGCACATTACAGCTCTAAAAAAACACATTAATTCATTAATACAACCACATTAATCCTTTGATACAACCACATTACAACATTTATACAACCACATTACAACATAGTAACATATTATAAGCAACACAGAACACAGAAGAAAAATAAAATCAAATGTAGTTTTCACTTTTGAACGCTGCCAATAAACTAAGCCAAATCTGGATTCTTTCCTAGTCAGTTGTTAAATGTAATCTTTACGACTTTTCGTGTAAAATGAGTTATCCTAACAGTTGTTGTTACCTGTGCAACCTGGGAGTTGTTAGTGAATTGGTTGAAGTTGAAGATATTCTGTACGCTGTCACTGAAGATAATGGTTCCGAACTGAATGGCGTCCGGAGAAACGGTGAAGTTGCTGGTCAGGTCAGCGGAGAATTTTGCCAGGAGGTCGTAGTTGGCCTTGCCGATACTGCCGGATGAGTCTAGGATCAGCAGCACATCGGCCTCTCCTTGACAGGCGGCTGAGGGCAAATTTAAAAAAGGAAACAGGTAATGTTGAAATAATTTCTAGACCGTGCAAACGATATATCCACTTTTTTAAAGTTCAAGTTTTACCTGGCAGTTATAATTAATTATATATTAATGTGTGTTTTTGGCTTGATTATGACGGTAACTTTTTAGTATTGTGTTTGTGGAGTGACTATTGAAAGTACGGCAAAATCTCTCTCCACCCCCCTCACACACAAACACTTGTATGCTGTGCCTCTCCCCCCCCAACTCACACACAAACACATGTATGCTGTGTTGATGATTTGACAGCATGAACAATAGTTTGAAGGTATGAGTGAATGAACCAGATGCTGAATGAGGTCCCACTTCTGACACCATTAGCTTAACTCGTGACATGCAACTGAAATGTGGGGGAGAGAGAATTTACATCATAACAATGGGGTAGGGGTAAGATATTTTTTTCGGAATATGGGGGGGGGGGCAGTTAACTTGTAGAGTTACTTGAGTTCAGATCCTAGAGTATAAGCGCTAATAAACGCTCGACTGGTGTGAGGACTGTTTCTGTTCGAGTCCAGAACTTATGCTGAAATTGATCAGCCACTCCCCTGTAGACTAGTGAAAGGTCAAGCCTTTATTTCTAGCCTACAGGCTCTAAACTGGTGGCATCAAAAAAGATCTTCGGCCTCGCTCCACTTTCGCAGTTGTTCCGACAGGTGTGGGAAACCAACATTTTGAACTGTATGGTGACATTTATCTACTACGCATATTAGCGGGGCTCTGTCAAGGGCTAATGCAAGAGATGCTTTGAGACTCTCGAGCCCTTACTTAAGTTACGTTTGATGATGATTCTTCTTATAATAATAAATTCACGTAGAGTTCAGATTTAATAACACATATTATGTTCATTACCGCTTTTTTGACCTATAAGTTGGCTCAAGTAAAACGTACTTTCTTTAGAAAGAATATTTAATTAACTTGTCATAGTGCGCGAATCCGACATGAACTGATACAAGCAAGATGGTAGAATTAGAATTTTCTACATCTAGAAATGATACTATAAATACTTCTTTATAGCGGCATCGTTTGCAAGGTATGATACCTACAAAAAAATGAAAGAGAATCTTTGGGTCATACAACCCTTTATTCTGAATTTGTAAAATGACAAAGTCTTTCAAAAATTTGTTGATCAATGGGCTGAATGGGTTAACTTAACTTTGCACTGAATCACTTCTCTGGGGGTAACTCGCTGTTCATCAGACATTCAGCTATTTTAAAGATGTTCAATTTACTTCAAAGATATAACACTAAATCTTCTGTTTTGGTTTCTTTTTAGATCATTTTCTGGCAAAACATTTTTAGACGCACACATGTTTGGCTTAAATTTTTAATTAATTTAGATTTTTTTTTTTGCGTCTTTATTTCATTCTCAGTACACCATCTCACACCATGTTTTGTAAAATGTTTTACATATTTCAAATTTTCCTTCAGAGTTGAAGAAGATAGTATACTTCCTAGTCTCAACTTCCCGCAGGACGACGGGGGATGGGAACGGGGAGGGTTTGAACCCGGGACCATCGATAAATCCAAACGACAGTCCAGAGTGCAAACCGCACGACCAGGCAGCCATCCTGGTCCCAAACTAAGAGCTTGTACTGGTTGAAAAAGTGAAGAAAAACGAATGAAGATCTCTGTCGCTGGTGCACGTCCACAGATCAAGACTCAGTAACTACAACCTCCACCAGATAGTCTACTCATGTAACATTAGAGACATAGAAAGCCAACAAGGGGAAGTGAAAGAGAGGCCAGCTAATAGTAGCTTGGAGAACATCAATGAAGAAACGATGAAGCTGGACGGCCAAATGTTAACAGACACAAAACATAAAACAAAACGGCGATAACGTAGTGGCGTCGAGATTATGAAAACCCCGTGTTATAGAGTTTGTGTTCAAGTTTGTATTTGTTGATGAATTCTGATGTAACATTTTAGAAAGATTGATGCAAGTGAGTGGACTCAAAGGGTTAAACGAAAGATATAGGTCAGTTGAAGCTGAGATTTTAAATAGATCGAAGTACGTAGAATAATTTTAAATTGTTCATCTTCTTATTTCATGTTTCTACATAGATCTAGATTGAAATTGAAAGCTGTATAATTATAGGTCTAGTTATGAACCTACAAAGACTAGATGAACTGGATGTATGTAGCTACAAAGACTAGATGAACTTGATGTATGGAGCTATAAAGACTAGATGGACTTGATGTATGAAGCTACAAAGACTAGATGAACTTGATGAATGGAA
>JADKLZ010000167.1:26083530-26094788 GCA_021533235.1 Biomphalaria straminea
CCTAATTCAGACTACGTAGCAACAGTTATTTAAAGTAGCCTAATTCATTCTATTCGTTGTAGGCTTCTCGTTATTTAAAAAAAATCTTTAATTAGTTTTAGTTCAACTTTTATATAAACCGATAAAAAAATGTTGATGATAATGTTCCAATCAGCTAATTGATTTCATGAAAGAGTAATGCAGCAAGCCAGAATAATAACAACAACTTTTCAAAACACAAAGCTTATATTAGTAAGAGTAATAGTTTCAGTTGTAAAATGTTTGTAAAATGTTTTACATGTTTCGGATGTTCCTTCAGAGTTGAAGATAGTTTACTTCCTAGTCTAAACCTCCCGCAGGACGACCCGGGAACATTGATAAATCCAAACGACATTCCAGCGCGCAAACCGCTCGACCATGCAGCAATTATTATGGATTAGTCATGTTTAAATTTGTAATAAAGCTAGACTAACAATAAGGTAAAATCTTTGCGATCAGAAAAAATTATTATTATTCTTTTACAAAGCTTATATCAACTCTGTCTGTCTGTCTGTCTGTCAGGTAAAAAATTTGTCTACGTTATTTCTCCACAACCAATCTCGGATCAAGTTGAAACTTTACACAAATATTTCTTTTTACCTGACTAACTTTCGGCTAAACAGACAGACAAACAGACAAGAGCTGATACAATCTTTGTAAAATATGCCACACATTATCGTCCCCCATCTCCTATTATAAACACGCGTCCCCCGTGTCTAATGACAAAATAAAAACCAGAATGTATACAATGAAACAATGCTAAAAATAACTGGTAGCTTTATTCAAGAACAAACTGTATCAACTGTTTTGTCGCCGTGTGGTTGAGATTCAAGAACAAACTTTATCAACTGTTGTGATCAGTGGCGTAGCTAATGGGGGGGGGAAGGGAAAATCCCCCCGGGCCCCCCACTTATGGGGGTGTCCGAATTTTTTTTTCTAAATACATAAATTAATAGGGGCCTATATTTGATTGACAAATAGTGTTAACTGGTGTCTTTTTTTTTTCAACATTTATGGATTAAATTTATAACAATGACTAATTCTAGATCTAGGTCTATCAGTACTTTGACTTTGTTGACATTTTAAAAATATTTTTTCCGACAAAGAAAAGTTAAAGTTAGTTTTATTTGTTGACATTTTAAAAATATTTTTTCCGACAGAGAAAAGTTAAAGTTAGTTTTACATTTAAAAATGCAAATCTTTAATAGATTAGTTGCCAATATATTTTCCTTTCAAAAGAGATCAAACATGTGCTTGCAGCAAATACTAAGAATATTACTCTCCTTGTTGCCACGAAAAGGCGCGTCCTTAGCAGTGCGCGGGGTCCTGGGCGAGTGTCATGTGCGTAAGGATAAATTATATATACCGTAGCGCATCACGCTAACCGGCTAATCCGTCTCTTACTCTATAACAATAACAAGACAGTATGTCCGCCTTAACGCTGTGAGCCTTCCTTATTTTTGTTACAAAACATAGGAAATTGCGTAGCCATTGTTGGCTTACTATTGGCCGCGCTAAGTGCTATATATACTGTATTGTAATTGTTCTGCATAAAGAAAAATCTTTCAACTTTAAAAAGTTTAAAAAATACTCCCATGGCCTTAGCCTATTGGTAAAAAAACACAAATGCGGAAGCAAGCAATCCAAATATTTTATTTCGTATATTAACATCGACCTCCAAACGGATTTTATTAGGAAAATGTGTGGTGATCAAGTTTGTGACAATAAAATATCCGACAGCGGGGCCCCCCACAAGCGCTGTTACCCCCTAAAGCCGCTACTGGCCACGAATAAAACTGTACGATATGTATCTAATTCCAGTATAACAGATCCAATAGTTATTCTTAAAAATACTAGAATTGTCCATAATTCGGGTTGACCAGGGTGGATCTACAAAACAGCCTGACGCATTGATAAAATTCGGGTCATTTTTTAAAAAATGTCAATTAGTCAATCGTGATATCGACAATGATGCGCCTGGTTCGACGAAAGTCTAGGAAGCTGATGACTTTTTGATTTGCGATAGTCTTGACTTGATGTCATCGTTGCTGAAAAAAAAATATTTTTGAAACTTAGTTAAAGGTCGATTGAAATCAGGAAATTAAGTTCTCAAAGACTTTCCAATTAGTTTGAATGGTTGGAAGAGTCAACGTCAAACTGTGAATGAGGATTGAATTGTACAACAAAGTTCACATGATTGATGACGTGCAGGTAAACCTTATGCAACAAAGTTTATATGATTGATGACGTGCAGGTAAACCTTATACAACAAAGTTTATATGATTGATGACGTGCAGGTAAACCTTATGCAACAAAGTTTATATGATTGATGACGTGCAGGTAAAGTTTGTAGAACAAAGTTCGTATTATTGATGACGTGCAGGTAAAGTTTGTACAACAAAGTTTATATGATTGATGATGTGCAGGTAAACTTTGTATAACAAAATTTGTGTGATTGATAATGTTCAGATAAAGCTTGTACAACAAAGTTCGTATGCTAGGATTGATCAATAGATGAAGTGCCTTTAAAAAATAATCCTTTTTTTTTTTAGGAAACCTCAGAAATTTTCGCCATTCCAATCTGGCTTTATCATCACAGGAATCCTTGGGCCTTTGGGCCTCTTTTCTTTGCCTCTTTTTGGGCTTTATATGCCTCTTATATGGGCCATGTTGCCTCTTTTGTGGGCTTTTTTTTAAAATAAATATTTTATTTAAGATTCACAAGTATTAAATCATAAGCAATTGATGAATGATTCACAGGTATTAAATCATAAACAATTAAACTTAGCAAGTATAATAATAGTAATGGCAATATTATTTAATAGCAAAGACCTACCGCTTAACCATTAAAATGTCCCTGGAATACTGCAAGGAAATGAAAATTAAACTAGATAATTCTCCACCCTAAAATCAATAATTTTCCTAAATGTCAACTCTAAGTGATTTGGATCAAACACTTTGTCATTATGTAGAGCTTTAAGCCAGCTAGCCCAAACAAGATTCCTGTATTCGGATACAATGATCAAGTTTTAGAATAGTGCAATTTTATTTTCTAGTTTTGGCAGCTTGTTTAACACAATAGACAAGGTAACATTCACATAGTTGTCACAGTTAGCTTCTAGTAACTCCCTAACAGTACCTCTAACTTTAAGGAATAATGGACATTCCAAATAAATATGTTCCTCGTTATCAGCATATTTAAAATGGCATAATTTGCATTCACGGACATTTGCCTGCTTTGTAGCTTATTAAAAAATCATTCATTTTTTTTTAAGTAGACATGATGATTAAATTTTAATTTTAATTTGAAATATAAAAAAATCGCTATTTACTGTCTACTGAAGTCTACTCATATTGTTAATCCATGTATTTCAACTGGTATATATTATGAACATTATAGAAAGAAAAGCTATTAATAAAAAACAAACATTATTATTATTATAAAAAATTAATTATTATTATAATTAGTATTAGTAATAATAGTATTGTTTAAACAATCTAACAAGTTTTAGACATTTGGTTAGCATAGCGTCGCACAGTAGTTGACGGAATTTGAACGCGACATTTAGAGACGTCACGGATGGTTGGGTTTGGTTTAATTAAGCTAATTTTATTCAGTTGGTATCAGGACTTCGAACAGACAACATCGATAACTGACAGACTTGACTGTGGCCTCTACTTGGTAAACATTGTATAAGTTATTCAACAGTCTGGATTTAGCCTTTTGCTTGTTATTGTGACAGTGTTTGTCGGATACATCGATCTCACATAAAACACTCGTACAAAAAACTGAAATATCTTCTCAGAAATTTGTCGGTGAGCCATCTACACTCTACAACAACCAACCATCTACACTCTACAACAACCAACCATCTACACTCTACAACAACCAACCATCTACACTCTACAACAACCAGCCAAATCATTTACACACGTTATCATTTGATAAAATGCTTTACCGACTTTTTCAGAGTCAGTGGCGTAGTTAGGATGGGGGAGGAAAGGGGAGAATTCGAAAATCCCCCCCCGGGCCCACTTGATGGGGCTGCCAAATGGTGTGGGTTTTTTTTTTCATTAAATGTTAAATATTTCGCAAAAAGCATAGGCCCCCAAGGAGGTCCGACCCCCCGGGCCCCCAAATTTTGGAAAATTCTTAGCTACGCCCCTGTTTAGAGTTACCTATCTTAAATTCATTCGACACTACAGTGATAAAAGAAGATTCACATTGATTTGTTATTTTGATCGGAAAGCAGACATAGAATTCAAGAACAATACAATTCATTTAGTCAACATGTTTTTCACTTACAAGGCCCCTTTTAGTTGTGTGGGTGCAATGAGCCCCTTAGCACTTTGGTTGCTACGCCTCTGGGCATTATCTCACACACATATAGGCCTATGATTTGTAATTAGGCAATCCTCTAAATTAAAATCATGTTATTCAAGTGAAAACTTTTATTCTAACCAGTTATTTAAATAGCTTAATTTATAATTTAGTAATTAGCATGGCTAAATCTAAAAAAGATATGTAGAGACTATTTAACTGAAATTTGGCTTCATTCACTCCGTGTTAAACAAGCAATCGCTGTGAAATCAAATAAGAACATAATACTAAAATGTTATTTAACCTTAGTTAGACCAATAAAAGAATATGCATCCTCTGTTTGGGACCGCTCAACTCAAGAAACATTAAATTTAGAAAGCCTTCAGAATAGAAGACTCAAAAGTAAAGTAGCAATTATACATAAGACACTAAACCATAATCTTCAAATCCAAAAACTAAATTTAATAAAATACTCAGAAAGACACAAAGATAAAGGCATACACTTCATCCCATATACCAGGACAAATTTGCACAAAAGCTCCATCTTCCCTAGTGCTATTAGAGCATGGAAGGCGTTGCCTGAGCCAGCCAGGAAAACCAGTGACTTGGAAGAATTTAAGTCACTGGTTAATATGCATGACTGAATGCATGACGCGTAATACGTAATCATCTTCTTTTTGAAGTAACGTCTGTATTATATAAGATAGGATAAGATAATTGACGATATAGTTTTCGTGTAACAAAGTTAATTGCATTAATGCTACTATGAAACGTCTTAGCTACAATCAATTGATACCATGCCGCACTGATCAAATAGATAAAGGCTGGACATACAGTCGAACACTCAAAGATAAAGTTTATTTATGAAATAAGTGTGATAAATAATCAAAGTTCTTTTTTTTTTTGTCGTTTTACTCCATAGACTATATATATAGTCTATGGTTTTACTGAAATGTGTTTTAAAATTTTTAAAATTTAGCAACCAAGAATTCCAAAACAGTCTCAAAAATAATTCGAAACAAAATGTGCTCAAACTCAAACCTTCCGTTATCCATCGTACTTCAATGTAGAGGGGGATTGATGAAAGTTCTTGTAATTGTGTTTACATAGTTAGGCAAAGCTTTGAATTCTGCTAATTGCATTTATAGCAATGAAAAAGATTTATGCAGTATAACTCAGAATTTTTTTTAACTAAATGCTGTCTATTGATAAATCCAGGGGCGTAGCTAGGAATAATTTTCCATCGTTTGGGGGTCCGGGGGGCTTGACCTTTTTGGGGCCCTGTAGTTTGCGTAATTGTTAATTTGGACCATGTGGTAGTGTTTGCAGTTTTGATGCGGAGACCATGGCAGTCTGTGAAGCCCTAAAGGTCATTGACTCACATCTCGGTGAGGGACATTTGAGGGCAACACGGATTGTTGTGGTCACTGACTCAAAACCTGTACTACAGGCTTTGCAAAGCCCTGGACCATGGCCCCCCAATATCGATACTGTCATCATGGCCTCACACATTATGAACATGCGCTTTGGCATTCCTGTGATAATGCAGTGGGTACCAAGTCACATAGGTGTGACTGGGAACACTATTGCAGACTCATTGGCCCACCAGTGAGGACAAATTCCACCAACTGAACAGGCTGTAAGTTTTCACCATGCCCTGGCTACAATTCAAAAAACTGAAATGGAAAAGTGGTTTGAGTGCTGGGACAAGTCCCCAAAAGCCCGTGGAGTCTGGGAGCGCATGAGGCGCCCTGACCGCACTTCCCCGTGGTGGAGGCTGTCCATGCCTGAGCAAGCTGTTATAGCACAGTGCAGGACAGGCCACTATCATGTTGGCTCATACTTTTCACGGTTATGGCCAAATTTTGACTCACGGCGCCCCCGCTGCGGGGAAGAAGAGGAAACCGTACCTCATATTCTGTTTGACTGCCCCAGACTTGCTGATCTCCGTCTCGACCGGTCTGGGAAACCAAAACTTCTCGACCTGTATGGTGACGCCTACGCACTACGCAAGACAGCAGGGTTTCTGTCCAGGGCTTTTGCAAGAGAGGATTTAAGCCTCTCAAGCCCTCACTCAATTGGAGTTTGATGATGATGATGATAATTTGTAATGTAAAAAACGTAATTATCTTTTTTTTGGGGGGTAACGTCTGAAACATATAAGATAAGATAAGATAATAACCCTTAAACAGCTTGCAGCATACTGTGCAACGCCCTGAAAGAACCGGATAAGTCTCATGGCTCTGAGGCACCGTGTTGACAAATCTATTCTCTGACAACACGGACAAAGAAGGAGGCAGACTGTGCAGAGTTGCCCTGTCTCCGTACAGACATTAGTGTCCATACATACCAGTTTCTTCTTCACTCAAATGGCCAATTTTCGGGGTGTAGTATCGCGCACTAGTTGCTTCGTCCTGTTGGCGGGGTCGACCACGTGAGTCGAAGTTCGCCTTGAACTTAGCAAAGTATGTTCCGACCGGCAGTGCCCCATTCTGAACCCAGCGATCTTAAGGGATCGTTCGTAAATGACGTCACTCAAAAAATGACCTTTTTTTTACCCCCCTCCACCTCCTTGTCACAAAGTGTCACAAATTCTCAGCCCCCCTCCCCCTCTGCGTCACGTCACAATTGCTATGTCACAGCTGATCTTTCGATAAATAAATTTAATTTAACTTTTTTCAACATCTGATGTTGTTTTCAGGTTAGAAATTTGAATAATCCAAAACCACGTTGACATTGTTATTTTTTCCGGAAATTTAAAATAAATATTATTGGAAAAACAACGTTAAATTCTCAGTCGGCAGTTGTTTTTAGTTGAACTGTTCAAACAAGACTGAAATATCTCTATATTTTCAATGCTTTTTATTTGAGAATAAAACTACCTGTGAAGTTCATGTTGAAATGAGTACCTGAAAAATGTTATTATTTTTCGAATATTTTTAAGATTAAAAGAATATTTTATTTGTGTTCTTTTCTGAATTTTAAATTAGTGACGTCACAAAATAGTATACCCCCCCTTGCCCTAGTCACAAAGTGTCACATTTTCTCGAGCTCCCCCTCTCCCCTAGAGCGTGACGTCATTTAAGAACGACCCTTAACCTGTTCTTCCCTCTTAAAATTGCCACCGTTCGTCTGATTTCGTATGCCACGCCGCTGGTGCGAAACTGTAACACCACCTGCCGTTCTTTTGGACACATCAGCCGCGTAGAGTGAGGGGGGGGCGAGAGAGAACTGCTGTGTGGGCGACATCTTTCTGATCATAGTTAATTCCCGTGTTCTCAGTAGTCGTTTCGTGACTGAAATAGGTCTTAGACATTAGACATCAACATCTTTAGCTTAAAATCATTATTATTTATAACAAACTCATTTCGACAATTATTTTTTTTTCTAGACTATACGTAAACCGCTAGCCACATGACACCCTCGTTAACCGTAGGTCACATGACACCCTCGTTAACCGTAGGCCACATGATGCCCTCGTTAACCGTAGGCCACATGACACCCTCGTTAAACGTAGGCCACATGACACCCTCGTTTACCGTAGGTCACGTGACACCCTCGTTAACCGTAGGTCACATGACACCCTCGTTAACCGTAGGTCACATGACACCCTCGTTAACCGTAGGTCACATGACACCCTCGTTAAGCGTAGGCCACAGAATCAGATGACCTTTTACATCATCTGCCCTATAGACCACAAGGTCTGAAGGGGAACTTTACTTTTTTACTACTATATACGTAACCCTGTAATGCTTTTATGAGCTTTATACGTTCATTTGAGAGAAGGTAAAGTTATTGTAAGCAAAACATGCATCTCTGTGTGTGTCTATTTAAGAGACTGTGGGTGATTTTTAATTAATGGTGTTTCTCAACCTGTGTAACGCTCTCAGAGATTTTTAATTAATGGTGTTTCTCAACCTGTGTAACGCGCTCAGAGATTTTAATTAATAGTGTTTCTCAGCCTGTGTAACGCGCTCAGAGATTTTTAATTAATAGTGTTTCTCAGCCTGTGTAACGCGCTCAGAGATTTTTTATTTAATAGTGTTTCTCAACCTGTGTAACGCGCTCAGAGATTTTTAATAAATAGTGTTTCTCAACCTGTGTAACGTGCTCAGGGGGGAGGTACAGTGTACTGACCATAAGGGGGGTGGACAGCAAATGCGGTCTTTTTTACAATCGAGCAAATTAAATCGGTTGTGTTTTCTTTGCATTAATAGATCCTGATTTGAGTATTGCTCAACAAAAACGATATTTTTTTTCAATATTATCTTCTTATCTTATATAGTACAGACGTTACTTCAAAAAAGAAGATGATTACGTCCTACGCGTCATGCATTCAGTCATGCATATTTACCAGTGACTTAAATTCTGCCAAGTCACTGGTTTTCCTGGCTAGCTCAGGCAACTCAATCCATGCTCTAATGGCACTAGGGAAGAAAGAGCATTTGTATTACCCATGACATGTTAAAATTAAATGTAAATTATTAACCGAGATACGAGTTTTTCACCTTAAAAGTAGGACTACGTGTGTCTCGAATGCTTACCACGGTTCAGTATCGGCCCAATCAGCCCACTCATTTATTTAAGATCATTAAAGACATATGTATGCTACGTACGCCTTAAATGCTTCTCATCTGTAGCTGTTTTTGTATTATGATGAAGTGTGCTCTGTAGGCACAATAGAAAGGCAACTCTGCAGCACGTAATGCTGGAAATAGCTTGAACAAGCCTTGAAAGCTTGCTGCGCTTTCTCAGACTTGCAAGGGACTATTTAGGAACATTTTATACACAATGGGCGATATGGACAGTATAAAGCGAATTCTTATGGTCTGACAGTTACGCTGGGCAGGGCACGTATCCCGTATGGGAGACGAACGTATGCCAAAGACAGTCTTTTTTGTGAGCTAAAAGGTGGTCGACGTAACAGACGCGCCCATTGGAAATGCTTCAAAGACCAGCTTTCCTTAGCGACATAGTAGAGAGCACCTGATTGCTTGCGGTCTAAGAACGAGACAGCTGGAGGTCACTCTTGAAGGCCGTGGGATACACATTAGAGACCAAAAAGAGGATCCGCTGCCGAGGACAAACGGAGACGGGGGGAAGAAAATAAAAAAAATACCACCTGCGGACAATGGTTAGGCTTACCCTGGATGTGGCAGTGGCAAAATATGTAGGTCACGATTGGGGCTGCGCAGCCATGGGAAATTCTGCATTCCTCACTAATCTTCGGACTCGAAAACAAGCCTTATTGTTATACACAATGGAAGTCACAAGCAAAGTAGACGTCAATGTCTCAAGAGATGTGCTAACAAAATGCTAACTTGCGTTTTGGTTTTGAGAAGCCACGGCGAATTTCCAACTGTGATAAAGAAAATAGCCAACAATGTTGATAACAGAGTTCTCGTTCCTTCTTCTATGCTGGAGAAACTAATTAGATAGGGTATATTATATTAACCAGGGAAGCTGAGTCCATTGAAATAGTTTCAACATAGATGTTAGTATACTTTTATGATTCTATTATTATAATTAAGTGTGTTAGTATTCAATTATTATTTAAGGATTTCAACATGGAGTAATAAAGTGTATTGCTGTAACAAGTATCTCCGACAACGCAAAAGAATTTGTATCTTTGGACCCTGAAAATACCAAGGTGTAGGGTATTAACCGCCCGATCCCTTAGTGACTGGATGCTGTGAAATTATAACATATAAATGATATAATACAATGTCTTCTTTTTATTTAGGCCTAGGGTGGTTTAGTTCATCATTCTTAGTGGTTAATGCTGCCTTAGGAGCTGGCCTTCTAAACTTCCCGATGGCTTATCATCAAGCTGGAGGAGTTTTGTCTGCTGTTCTTGTCCAGTCAGTAAGTGATGGAATATTTTCTCAGTTTACTCACTAATCAAAGACTTCATTTGGTTTCCGAACCTAGGATCCTGGGTTTAAATCTCAGTCAAGACTGGAGTTTTTAATTTCGTTTTTTTTTTTTAGTGCGCCACTGAGTCTACCTAACTCTTATAGGAAAAAGTAGTAAAAGTCATAGTATTTAAAAAAAAAAACTTTGAGCCCAAAAAAAAGTTCTTACACAGTCAGGGTGAGTTGATATAAGCTTTGTAAAAAACTCGTTGTCAATAATTCATCAGTATGAAAGTAAATTTGTCCTTCTAGACTACGTCGTCTAAAGCACAGATGATGGAGATATTAAGGAAGGTGTCATGGGGTCAACCGTCTTTACTTTTCCCAAAATAATGACAGGTACTCATTAGAGCTGGATGGACCCAGAGGCGCCCTAAATAAAAAGTTCTAGTCTTCATCAGGATTCGAACCAGGGACCCCAGTCTAGAATCCAAACGCTTTTCCACTCAGCCATTGCGCCTCCCATTGACCCATTGTTTTTGTTTTACTCACAGACTTCTTTTATTTTGCCTAATCACGTGACGTTTAAAAATAAAAACATTTTTTTTTTGTTTTTGGTAAGTGCAGATGTTTCTGGTCGTTATTGTCGCGTCCATTCTAATTCTCATCTACTGCTCGGATATCAAAAACTGCAACACGTATCAAGATGTGGTCAGTTCAATCTGTGGTCCAGTTGCCCAGCTTGCCTGTGCAGTAACGATTGTCCTGGTCAGTTTCGGAACATGTGTCACATTTCTTGTCATTATTGGTGATCAATGGGAGATGTGTAAGTAGTTTTAATACCATAACAAGACATTTGCAGCTTTAAATATATTATTGTTTGCCTCCTTCGGCCGCGGAATTAGTGGGAAGCGTGGTCGAGAGGCTAAGTGCGGCTTGAGCTTGGCTTGGCTTGACTACCTAGAAGAGGGCTCGAGGTTCGACACCCGACTCGGGCAGAGCTGTGTTTACTGAGCGCCCAAAGGCAGCACGGGAATCCAACTCCTAGATACCCCCTCCCCCCC
>JADKLZ010000167.1:26094888-26105597 GCA_021533235.1 Biomphalaria straminea
GACACTAATACCCTCCTATTAGTAAAACAGTAAAAAGAGTAAGAATTTAAAAATAGAAAATGGGAATCCAGAACTCAATTCTTAAATTAGGAGTAAGCTTACTATAATTAGTCAATATTCAGTTTGCCAGCTTTGATTTTTAAGAATTTATTTACTTGTTTTGTTTCTGTACACCTTTAGTTTCTTCTTTCTCCCTATATGCCCAGCGCCCCCTTACCGCCCCCTTTTTGTGCCCAGCGCCCCCGTACTGCCCCTTTGGGTCCCAGCGCCCCCTAAAATCTCGAAAACGCCCCCAAGGGGGCGATATCGCCCCCGTTGAAGAACACTGCTGTATCCGAACAAATGTCTCGAGGCAGTGGTCCTCAGTCTGTTAAGATGATACTAACATATCACCGTAGATTAGTAAGGCTGTTACCCTAAGCCGGGCCGCCGGGTTTATGTATTGGCAAAACAGGCAGCCAACTAGGGCATAATATTAGTGAGGATTAAAAGTATTTTTTAGAGTAAAATAAACAGAGACACTAGAATCCCATCTGAAACGTAGCAAAGTTCTATCGCTCTATAGTAGCTCAAGGTTTATTAACGAAAGCTTAGATTCCCATGTTAGAAGACCTTTTTATTTCTTCTTCTTCTTAGACTGTCAGGTAGAGTTGAGCCTTAGGCTCTTGGAACTCTAGACCAGCAAAAGTGAACAAGAGCTCCCTCTCACCGGCCTGAATGAGAACAGTGTACACTGTTTTGTCTGGCGGGTGGGTCAGACTCGCGGCAAGAGGCCACGTATGCTAAGACCCCCGCCATTTTCCCTTTTCTATACCAGGCTAACCATGTGGGACACGCCATTTATGTAACGGCCTATTGAGGAACAGCGCCTGGATTGTGACAAGGTTGTGGGAGCTTTTTTACAACTCCGCACAGGACAATGAGGATGCTCTCGCACCCCCTTAGGCACCCCCACGGGAGTCTTGTTTTGCTGCCCTTTAGCCTAATCATTTCCTCCTACGATCGTTTCCACCCGGGCGCCACTATGAGGCAGGGTATAAAGAATGTTGAGACGTTATTTTACAGGCTTAACCAATGCAGAGGAGAACGAGCATGTCAACTTCGATTGGCTTAAGGTCATTTTGAGTTAGCAACAAAGAATGTGCCGAAAACATATTGATTGATTTTTTTTTATAAATACAGATATGTTTATAATAAATTATGATATTTTAGACTAATTATATTTTTAAGAGGTCTAGATAGATTTAGATCTATTTTTGTATGCCAGTGACTATTAAGTATTTGAACTTCTTGCTTTGGTTAAAATTCGGCTTAATATTATATTTTTATTAAATAAAAGCGGACAATGTTTTTTTTTTAAGATCGCGAGTAAGATTTGCGTTGTCCATAATGAATGACACCCCGAAATGACAATTTCACTTGTTTTTAAACAGATTTGCATCAGTTTTAAGAAGTTTTTAATAATTTCAGGTGATTTTCATGACGTTTTCGTATATTTTACAATTTCAGAATTCTAGGAACCCTTTTTACAATAAGTCAAAATTGTTTAATTTCATAATTTACACCTAGAATTCGCGCGAGCCTATGAAAGTGCGGGGCCCACTGCGGCCGCATAGGTTGTCGGTTCAGTGTCTGCAATATTACATATATTTAAGATATTAAATAATGTAGCCGTTTACATTAACACTTGGAATGTTTATGGAACGAACAAAATTAAGTCAAATCGACATTTAAAAAATCTTAACTTAGTTGAAACATGGCTTAGTTGAGACATCCCTTAGTTGAAACATCGCTAAGTTGAAACATCGCTCAGTTCAAACATCGCATACCGGTAGTTGAAACATTGCTAAGATAATGAATGACAAAGCCTCATCTACAAGTCATAGAAATAGAACGGTTTCAGAAATATTACGTAAACAAGTAGAGTCAGCTGTAATACATTTCTGTAATCACTATTTTTTAAAAGTAAATTTTGGGTTTTACTTGTTAGACATACACTATTCGGTTTGAACGAATCACCGCCGAATCCTTGCATTGTCGAATAGATAATGTGACATCTAGTTCTAGCAATGTTATAGAAAAGTTTTCCTTTTCGGACCCTGCAATCTATGGGGCAGATAATGTTAAGGTCATCTGCTTCTATGGTTAACGGTTAACGAGCAGGGTGTCATGTGGCCAGCACAACGACCAGCCACCTTAACTTTCCCCAACTAAAGTCAGGTACCCATTAGAATTGGGTGGACTCAGAGGTGCCCGAATATCCCGAAATTCAAAAAATCTTCACTGAGATTCGAACCCAGAATCCCAGGTTCGGAAGCGAATCTCTTAACCACTCAGTCACCGAGCCCGCTCTACCAATGTTATATGCATACATAATATAGTGAATAAACAAGAAACAAACAACCATTTTAAAAGATCTTTATAAATCTTTATAAGATGCTGCGAAACAATGTAGAAGTGTGTCCATTTATTTATTGAACTCTTTACAAAGAAACATTTGAGTCGAGTGCGGAAATTCCCACTAAATGCGTGCTAAAAATAGCCAAATTTAATTTTTAAGATGATTATATTTTGAATAATTATAACAGTCAAATACCGTCAAACCAGAGTTATATGGCCAATTATGTAATTTTTTTTTCCAAAACTATACATTAATTATACATTATGAAGAGTTCGTAAGCTGACAAGAGTAATTGTAAAAAGAAAGACTAACGTTCAAAGATGATCTGACTATAAAATGAGTCTTATCTTATTAAAGTTAGAAAAAAATATTTTGTGGTTGAGTCATTTATTTTTTCCCTCTTACAAGATGTTTGTTCTTCGTAAACTTTGGTTCTAACCAATGGGAGGGTCGTTCTCCTGGTCACGTGACACTCATTACATCATCATTACTGTAGTCACTTATTTCCCAGGGCCTATAATGACTTCCATCACGCAAACTCTTTTCGTGGCTTGATTTTGTTTTTGTTTTTTTTAAATTACGCAGTGTCGTCTGCTGCCGAAGCCTGCGGTTATGGAACGTACCTAGCAATTGAGGCTAAAGCCGTGCTTGCTTTAGGATACGTTAGATCCAGATGTCAACTATCATGGACAAGAATAATTTAAAATGATAGATTTTTTTTAGAATAGGCATCAAACTGTAAAAGCCCAATGATTAACGTGGTGGCCTGTACAAATGGAATCCACGCCATCATTTTTACACCTTTTTTTAATCCTAATGGTCATTGGGCAGGTCCTTTTTGTTTCATAACGTTTCTAATGACACCCTTTAATCATTGTGGTGCCAACGAAAAATGTAGCATTACCTCCCTTTTCCGATGGTAATGTTTAGACAGTGGGACTGTGTTATTGACGTCATTGGGTTTTCAGATTCCGTCCAAAACTCGGTTGGTGTGAATAGTTTCTCTGATGAGTTGGTGTAGCGAAATATTCCCTGCAGAGCTAATGTAGCGAATTCCATTAAGACGTGTTATGTAGCAATAAAGTTGCATTAATATGGGGGTTTTTTATTAAGCATAATTTTTTTTCTTAAATTATGTTTTACAAAGCTTATATCAACACTCTCCGTTTGTCTGTCCTGTAGTGTAGTAGTAGTTAGTGACCCCTTCAGACCTTGCAATCTATGGGGCAGATGATGTTAAGGTCAACTGTTTGTTTGGCCAACGGTTATACGAGCAGGGTGTTATGTGGCCAGCACAACGACCAACCGCCTTTACTTTCCCCAACTAAAGTCAGATATCCATTAGAGTTGGGTGGACTCAGGGGCGCCCTAAAAAAATCCCAAAATTCAAAATCCCAGTCTTCACCGGGATTCGAACCCAGGACCTCAGGTTTGGAAGCCAAGCGCTTAACCATTCGACCACCGCGCCCCCCTTTGTCTGTCACGTGTTATTTCTCCCACTTCCCATTCTCGTATCAAGTTGAAACAAACAGCCATTGTGTCTATCAAAACAAGAATCAATAAAATAAATAAACAATTAATTAATTAGTGGTTATTAATTAATTTTGTTTGATATAGACAACAGGACATGCATTTTACAGTATTGATACATATGACTGTGAAAGTGCAGTCCTTTTCATTATATAAGCTTTGTTTTTGTTGTTTGTTTGTTTGTTGTTTTGTTTTTTGCTTGTTCGCTTTTTTATCTCGACAACCGTGGCGAAGAAATTGTCATTTTAAAGAGATATTCCTATTTAAAAGACAAAAAAAAAATAAGCCAGGTGACAAGCGACAATGGAAATAGCCTAAGCCCTTTCATTTTAAATGTTTTAAATGGTATTTTAAAATGTTAGATTTTGAAAATAAAATTCCTGTCTTTCGAAATAATTGATCAACTGTGCCACGAGATTTCTAGGTCTACTGACATAACAGGTGGCTGAGTGGTAAAACGATGGACTTCCGGTTCCAGGTCCCTGGTTCAAATCTTGTGAAGACTAAGATTTGTAATTCCTGGATTCTTAGAACCCCTCTGGGTCCACCCAACTGTAAACGGATACCTGACACTAGTTTAAGAAAGTAAAGGCGGTTGGTCGTTGTGCTGGCCATGTAACACCCGTTGGCGTAAGAAATATTGGACATTAACATCATTCGCCCTATAGATTGCTAGGTCTGAAAGGGGAATTTTTTTTTTACTTAAATAACATGACATCTGTATGAATTACTTGGTCTTTACTACTTTGTAGACATCACGTGACAGTTATTTTTCTTGCAGCCCCTGTGATAGCACTATTCGCTATTTTCTATTAGTTTTATTTTATTATTATTTTTATTGATTTATTATTGGTGTAGTTTTTTGGGGGGTGAAACGCTCGGACATTGTCTCTTTTTCGCCCCATGGTTAAATTTCCTTGTGCCAACCTTACACCTGATCTCGAGAAAACGTGATGGTGTTAATATGAACTTCGCGCACCTGGAATCAATTATCTATTTAATCTAACTGTAGTAACAAAACCCGAATATGTTAGGCTAATACCTGATCGTCCTTGGTGTATATTACTTTGCAGTAGTATCGATACTTGGCAGTTCAACGTTCGATTAAATTTTTATTGACTAAGGGAACAGTGGCGTAGCTAGGGTGAGGGGAGGAGGGGTAGAATTTAAAAATCCCCCCCCCCGGGCCGCCTCTTGACAGGGCCCCAAAATTAGTGTTTTTTTACATTAAAAATTTAAGTTTATTCAAAAATTCAGGGGCCCCCCAAAAGGGCAAGCCCCCCCCCAAACAATGGAGAATTCCTAGCTACGCCCCTGTAAGGGAATCCATAGACATTGTATCATTTTTTTTCATCGGAAAATGTTTGTCTATAAAAAGCCATAGTGATGAATTTGTCTTTTATGAGAAGTTGTGTGCTGGAAAGAGCTCTCACTGGGGTCGTTTTGAAATACACTCTTAAGTGCTCCTTCCAAGAATATGACATTGACATCCACGGCTGGGAAACGCTAGATTTTTATCGCTCCTGATGGCGTGAAGCTTTGTATGTTGAGTGTGACAACGACCCCCCCCCAACCACCCGCCTTGGGTGAGGGAGCGATAAAGATTATATTCTGTCAACGTCAGCCCTTCGTTCAAATACATTGTCTTCGTGGCCCTGATCTAACACTAGCCCAGGACCCCCAAAAGCACTGGTAAGCTCAGAAAAACAAAAGCAAATAGCTGTTTTGGGTGCACAATGTCCAGTACTTCTAGAATGACAATTAAAATCTGCGACTAAGCTTTTTTTACAATACACGAGAAATTAGCATCTGGTTTCAGCATATGCTTTTCTAGCTAACTCTTTCTCTCCGTAATTTTTTTTTCCACGTTTTGAAGAGGAATTCTTCATTTTGCTCATTATTATCTCACTACCACTGTTATGATTAAGCTTCAATAGCTTTGTTGTTTGTTATCAAAACATATTGTATTTGGTATAGAATTATGCATGCTCTTTTTTGTACATAATTCAGAGTCAAGTTAAAAACAAATAAAGATCAATTTAATTTGATGACTTCAAAATCAACGATGGTATCGTCGATTAAGAGAGAAAGAGTTAAAATTACGGAATGACAATTAATTAGCTCCAAACTTAAATCAGATGCACTCTTAGCATAGTACACTTAAGAAACTTGAGATTCTGTCTTCAGCATATGTCGCTTCTGATCATCATGAGCGGCTTTTATGGGGGATGAATGAGGTGCCCGCTCTAGGCTTCAATCTCCAACTGCTGTTCTTATGAGTTAGCCGATTTTAATTTTATAGTCAGTGTTAAATGGGGAAAAAATGATAGATGAAATCGAAATCATTTTTCAAGGCAATATTCCGGAAGTCTCATCTTCTGTACTGAGATTGTCTCAAGGCATAGGCGTACCTACAGAAGATAATTCCGGTATGCCCCCCCACCAGACCACATTTGGAACACTTCTGTCTCTAGGTCTACGAAAAGGACGCAATTGTATCAAAGTTCTTTTAGAAGTCGTCTACATTTTTGCTTTATCAGGCATATCAAACTAATGAGTCCCGTAAGACCCATCAGATTTAGGAGCCGCTCGAAAGGCTTCAATGTAGATGAGTCTTGGCGGCCTCATTAAGCCCCGTGATCAGCAGTTTTGAGAGGGTCACGTGCCTGATGTGGTCTGCAGGCTTTAGTTTGGGATCACTATTTTAATAGCAGCCTTTTCTTTACTGTGTTCAACAAATATTTCTCGAAGATTTAACGTTACTATTAAGCAATATGACGCCATCTCGTTATTCAGACATTAAACTGGTCTGGCCAAAAACAAATTGAGGGACACTATGGAAGAAGATCCACAAACTTATCCGGATTGTTTCAATAGGATAGTGTCGCAGGATGAAGTCTTTGTGCAATAACAATTATTGCTATAATCAGGAAACAATAAATTTTAATGTAGAACGCAACCGGATATTTATTTGATTAGTTATTTTTTAAGGTAATTAATTTTTTGTAATGTTTGAAAATTTAATTGGCTCTTTTTAAGTCTATTGTTTTTCCCATGTTCTGATCATCTTTCTTTTTTTCATTTCTCCCACTCTCTCTATTTTACTCTTTCTCTCACTTTGTATCTCTCTCTTTGTCTTATCTCTCTATCTCTCTTTCTTTATCTCGCTCTCTTATTCTCTCTCTCTTTCTCTTTCCTTCTTTCTCTCTCTGTATTTATCTGTATCTCTCTATTTTTCTCTCGCTCTCTTTCTCTCTCTTTCTGTCTCTCTCTTTCTGTCTCTCTTTCCCTTTATTTTTTGTACCTTCTATGTTTTGTTGAGTTGTTGTTGTTGTTTTTTTTGACTTCTTTTAGTCTATCTTCATATTATCAATAAATGCAGGATATTTTTTACCTCTTTTATCACAAACTTTAAATATTTAAATATAGACATAAATACGGATACTTTATGTGGAAAAATATACATATATATTTTTATTAATTGCACTGATAGATATTCCAGATCGTGTCTTAACATATCTAATCCAGTAGATTTAAAAAACAAAGCTCCGGGGGTCTGACTGTTGACAGCTTAGACCTAAACTAAGGTCTTGCTGACCCCCATTAAGACCCAGAAAACAGGAATGCTTGGCTACAACAAAAGAAACTTGCTAGTTATCACATGCCTCACTTAGACATAGACGCATGTCACCTTTACTTCCATCTGTGTGGGAGAGCCCAGTGTGTGGTGACCACCCCCCCCCAGTTGTGGGGAAAGGGGGGAAAAGACTCACAACCAATGCCGGAAGCTATCAGTACGTGCTGCGGCATACACCATCAGGAGCTGGGGGGGGGGCTACAAATCATCGCCTGATTTGTGTGACAGGGGAGAGCAGTTTAACATGACACCACCAGGAGGTAGAGAGAGAGAGGGGAGGGGGGCGCTTTATTAGATTTATTAATGAGCGTCTTCTGCTGGCTCGAATTAGAGAAAAAACATTTTCACACACACTCTAGCACTCAGAGAGACACTAAATCACAAATAGACTTTCACTCACATACAGACACACATATATACTTACATACCCACATTGTAGTACTTAACTTTCTGTTTAGTCAGAGTGTTTATCTCCATCTGAGGCAGCAATAAAATATTATAACAAGACTTCGTGTTCGTTTGCATATATGTTAAGCTCAATTATTCCATTTTATTTTTTTAATATGCTATTCACCCTTTTAATTGGAATAATTTTGTCCTTATTAGATATGTGGCTGAGGGGTAAGAGCTTGGCTTCCGAACAGGTAGTCCTAGGTTCGAATCCTGGTGAAGACTGAGATTTTTAATTTCGGGATCCTTGGGCGCCTCTGAGTCCACCCAGCTCCAATGACATTAGTTGGGAAAATGTAAAGGCGGTTGGTCGTTGTGCAGGCCACATAACACCCTCGTTAACTGTAAGCCACAGAAACAGATGACCTTTACATCTTCTGCCCTATAGATCACAAGGTCTGAAAGGGGGACTCTACTAGATATAATTCTCCAGACGTTGCGGTTCTGGGCGAGTTTCTGTAACTGCCCACACGTCTTGCCCATCTGCTTCAAAATGTTGGCCTTTTCTTCTTCCTTTTTTCCTTTGGGATTCTAAGTGAAGGGCGCGCTTTGTGGTGTTAAATGCAGGCTTGCAAAGAGTGCCCCCCCCCCTGTTCATCGTCATCGCCTCTGAAGGAAATCTACTTGAACAGGCTTTGTTCTTTGCCACAGTTCCTCATTAGTGATCTCGCTAGGCCAGCGGATCATAAGAATCTTCCTGAGAGCGTTAATTATCTTGAAAAATAATAGATTCGGTCTTGGTATTTTCAACGATAGTTGTAGGAAAAAAAAACAACAGCTAATATTAGTGATTTAGTCACGTTTCAAAGTTTAAAAAGGTAAGGAAATCATTATTTCAATTCACTCTATTAGCTTTGATATACTTAGTAGCATACCGAGGAAACAAGGACTTTCGGCATCTTCGTCCCTCCCTGTGGTATTTTTTTCTCTCTCTCTGTCTCTCTCCTTCTCTGTCTTTCTGTCTTTCTCTTTCTGTCTCTCTCTTTCTCTCTCTCTCTCTCTTTGTTGTGATCAATCTATCTTTACTCCTA
The DNA here is from genome assembly GCA_021533235.1 of Biomphalaria straminea. NCBI lineage: Eukaryota > Metazoa > Mollusca > Gastropoda > Planorbidae > Biomphalaria > Biomphalaria straminea. The sequence goes on from JADKLZ010000167.1 coordinate 26,103,938, forward strand.
CAATCCATATTAGCATGAGAAGCATCACAAATAAACAATAGAAAACATAGTTATAATGTAAACGATGTTAAAAAACGAACAATATGTAGCAACTGTTATATACATTTTGTATAGAGTTATGATGCTCATTTTGGTGCCCTTTATGCCCTTATGTTCTTTACGGATCCCTCCCCCCTCTCTCTTTTTCGGAGTAAAATTAAGAGCATTTCTTTTTCTTTTTTTAGCCATCGAATTCATTTTTAAAGAGTTTCCGTGATCTTTTTTTCTTCTAATTCTTCCTTAACTTTTTTCTTGGTGGCGGATTAATTTCGTCTTTAGCCCTGTCACGTCATGTCGCAGAAAATTCTTCCGATGTCTAACTCGTTATTCTCTCTCTTTCTCGTGGAGCGCGTGCAGAACATCGTCACCTTGTCACGTGATGTGCTGATATTGTAATAATGTTGAAGTCCGGGTGAGGTGGATAGTCTCTCTGGGGTGGAAATAAAGAGAAGCGTTCCCGGGCACTTTATCATTCACTTTGCATCTTTTGATCTAGTCTTCGGCTAGCTGCATAATTATTAACTAATGAATAGTGATTGAATTTATTTATTTTTAAATAAGAGGAGATTATAAGGAATATTTATCCTTTTTACCTGAAGAATGAAAAAAAAAAAGATCATGCTAATTTTGATCTGTGCTTACTTTGATTTATTCATTCCGGCCCCTGTTAACGTCTTGTCATGGTACGATTAGGAATTAGTCATTTGTAAAATGTTGTTTCTCATGTTTCGGATGTTTCTTCAGAGTTGAAAATAGTTTACTTCCTGTACAAACTCCCGCAGGACGATAGGGGATGGCAGCGGGCAGGGTATGAACCCGGGACCATAGATAAATCCAAACGTAGTCCAGCGCGCAAACCGCACGACCAGGCATCCATCTCTTTCATAGAAAGGGAAAGTTTTGACCTAGAGACAATGACGGGTCTAGTTAAAAACAAGACCAGGATTTTAGGAAGAATAGCGAAATGTAAACAGATTATTTTTGACGACTTTAGAGAGAAAGTTTTTCTGGACGTTGAGATATAGCTTGACGTCATTCGACGGTTCTCTTTATTGTTCGACATTCGCTATCAGCGTCGACTAACTTATATTGCTGGCCTTTCGCCTGAATTATTTGGTTATTTGAGTGTTACATCCGTTTGATTTATCATAAGACATACATCGCAGAAGCGCCTATAAATCTGCCCACACTGGGATTGGTTCCATTAATCTCAGCGATTTTTTTTTGCACTAATGTTACATGTTGGAAACGTATAGGGCTACTAAGGTCCAAAAAAGGTTGGTCACCACTGGTTTAATTATAATTATGTGGGTCAGTCTGAACACCAATAGTCTGTTTTCAAGCACGTTCTTATCTCGAGTTTATCTCGAAACTTTGTTCTCAAGCTGTGACCACGTGGTCCCTGACTCGTAGCATGCTAACGCAATACCGGAAACCTCTCTTCTTATTTAAAAAAAATACTAACATTAAAGAAAGTTAGCGAAAAATAACGGAAATTAACGAAAACTAACGAACATTAACGAAAACTGACGGAAATTAACGACCATTAGCGATAATTAACAAACATTAACGAACACTTTTTTTTTAATTGTTCATAGCGAGACATTGTAATTTTAAAGTT
>JADKLZ010000167.1:26118791-26137488 GCA_021533235.1 Biomphalaria straminea
AGTCTTTTCTTTAGTTGGTACCGGTAACCTTTAATTTACAAAGATAATAATTTCAAATTGTTTTACTAAAAAAATATGTTTTATTGCTTATCTAAAATTGTGCATGCTAATTTATGTTTATCTTCTTCTGTATTTAACATACGTTTATATTGACAGTGAAATAGACATACAAACATAAAAAGATAATTACTTCCTCTAGGTGAAAAGGTGAACAAGCACAAAGTTATAAATCCTTCAACACTGCACGATCGAAATGAGAGTTATAACAGGTTCACCTCTGAGCACCAAAGACGGGTAGCATACTTTTAAACTTGCTCTGGACAGACCTAGTTTAGAAAAAGTACGAAAGTACGAGAGAGCTTTGGTCCATTTTTTTTTTTGAACGACTAATGTTTTGTTGAATTGATTTTATTGAAAAGTCATACTTCTGGCATGTACTGTGACAATTGGATATAGAATAGTTGAAATTAGAAAGACGAAAACCCATTGCGCAATACATGCACCAGTATTTTTAGTAGTGTGTTTTTTTTTTATAAAATAAGGCATTAACCTGAAGCGAGTTTGAAACATATGAGATAAGATTTAATCAGGGTTGAAAGGTTGATAACTCCTGGAGTGACAAAGTAGGATAGGGGTCTACATCACCTGCCACCATTGACCCATTTCATAATACAAAATTAAAAGAAATTAGGAAAATCACAAAAGTAATAGGTACAGATTACATACGGATAGGTACAGTACATTGGATTTTACTGAGATGAAATTAACTGCGTTTCTGATTGGCTGTTTAAAGTTCAATTAAATAGTGTTTCAAATCAATAGTATTTTTTTTTTACTGTTTTCGATTTTTTTAATAATTATTCTTCACTTGCAGCCCCACAATTTCATTGTTTTGTTTCTTTTATGTACTGATTGAGTAATGGTGGTATAATACGTAATAATTAAGCATAATCTAATTATTCAAGTACATTCCAGCTTATTTGTACAAACCCTATATGAAATCACTCCTTCTGTCTGTCGGGTAAAAAGACTGTACATGTTATTTCTCCTACACCGATTCTGGGATTAATTTGAAACTTTGCAAAATATTTCCTTGGCGTAGACAAAACAGGTTGGCGCAGTGGCTGAGCGGTAAAGCGCTTGGCTTCTGAACCGGTGGTCACGGGTTCGAACCCTGGTGAAGACTGGGATTTTTATTTCGAATCCTTGGGCGCTCTAATGGAAACTTGACATTAGTTGGGAAAAGTAAAGGCGGTTGGTCGTTGTGCTGGCCACATAACACCCTGCTCGTTAACCGTTGGCCAAAGAAACAGTTGACCTTAACATCATCTGCCCCATAGATCGCAAGGTCTGAAGGGGACACTTTACTTTTTTTTAGACTAGACATGAATCGTAAAAAAAAATTCTTCAGTAATCACAGATGCGTCTAAATATGTAGGGTTTCGTCCCATTACATAATTTAATGTGTTCTTTGTCCAACCCATTCTTGGATCAAGTGGAAACTTTTAAATGTTATTTTTTTTTACCTATTAAAACCCCAAAATCTATTAAAAATTAGTATATTAATTATATTATTTCATATCGAATAAGGTAAATATCTAGATATATAGTTGTAAGTACGGGGATCTTTTCCTTAGATACACTTTCTTGTCTTCTTTTTTAACAAGTATTTTTTTTTATTTTGCTTGTTACGTAAATCGTTTTAAAATTCATTCAACTCTTAATGTATGGATTTCGCCAAAGTTGAGTTGACCTCGCCAAAGTTAAGATGACCTCGTTAAAGTTGAGTTGACCTCGCCCAAAGTTAAGATGACCTAGTTAAAGTTGAGTTGACCTCGTTAACGTTGAGTTGACCTCCTATATTATATTATTATTTTTCCCGTAATATCACCAATTACGCTTTGAACCTGTTTCTCTATTTTGACTGACTTTATTCTACTTGAATACGATGGGGGCAGGTGATAATACAAATTGTTCAATTGCCTTTCAACTTCCGATAGTCAAACTAGGTCAATCTCGTGAAATTCCATATAACGAGATTTATTTGAGCGTTCATGTTTGACCTTTTAAAAAAAAAGCTGTTTCGCCAGCTTTTTTCCATCGATAAAAATCAAGCCGCAAAGTAGAGTATCATTCTTTGTCAATCTGTGGCATTTTACGTCTCGAGAGAAGATCTTTTCCCCTTGCAAGCTCTTGTGTGACTTAAGAGGCCGATCCTTGATACAAAGCTGCGATCGCAGGTTGGGCATATGTAGTCACCAGGCGCCGTTGCATTTTCACCCTTCTTCCTGCTTCTGTTGTGTATGGCATCTTCTGTAATCAAAGACCCCTCCTTTATGCTCTCTATCCATCTGGATCTATCTAGTGCCACCTCATCCCAGTTGCTGGTGTCGATCTTAAAGAACTTCATGTCCCGTTTGCATACATCTGTGTAACGTAAGAGTGGGCGACCAGCGGCTCTTCTGCCTTCTGCCTTTTATTAGATCGCCATACAGAATATCCTGTGGGAGTCGACCTACTGGCATTCTGCGAACGTGGCCAAGCAAGCCAAGGCGTCTGCTGCTGATAACAGAGCGGATGTCCTGGCAACCTGCTCTTCGTAGCACTTCCTCATTGGTTATCTTATCTTGCCACCTTATTTTAAAGATCCGCCTTAGGCATCGGAGGTGGAAGACATTTAGCTTTTTTTCCTGCCAAGAGTAGGTTGACCACGTTTCACTTCCGTATAGCAAGGTGCTCAATACACAGGTCCGGTAGACTAGAGCTTTAGTGCTGTTAGTCAGCAATATGTTGTCCCAGACTCTTTGCTGCAACCGTGACATGATGGCCATTGCCTTGGCTATCCTGTTGTTAATGTCGTTATCCAGTAGAGTGTTGTTGGATAAGATTTAGCCAAGATAACAAAAGTGGTCTACAATCTCTAGTGGGTGGCCATTAATGCTTATTTGTGTTTTGTACATGTATCTTAGTCTTGCTCTGGCTGATGTTTAAGCCGAACTTCTGGCAAGCAGGAGATAGTTTGTCGACTAGGGACTGTAGCTGGGTAACAGAATCAGCCACAATAGCGGCATCATCAGCATACAGGAGTTCCCTGATGAGTAACCTCCTGACCTTGGTTTTAACCCGCAGCCTTGAGACATTGAATACTTTTCCAGAGGATCTTGTATGGAGAAACACACCATCGTTTATGTCGTTGTATGCGTAATGCAGTAGACAGGAGAAGAATATGCTTAACAGAGTAGGTCCGAGCACACATCCCTGCTTGACACCACTGCAGACCTCAAAAGGTGCTGACTGGGCTCCATTAAATTTGACAGTGCATTTAGTTTCCTCATGGAAACACTCAATGAACCTCAGTAGTTTGGGAGAGCAACCTATTTTCCTTAGAAGTTTGAAAAGGCCACTTCTGCTGACCATATCAAAGGCATTAGTCAAATCAACAAAAACAATTTAAAGGGGTCTGTCTCTCTCTCTGAATTTCTCCTGTAGTAGTCGTAGAGAAGATATCATATCTATAGTGGATCTACCACTCCTGAATCCACACTGAGACTCGGGGTAGACTCTAGAAGCTATCACTTGCAGCCTAGATAGTGCCACTCTAGCAAAGATCTTGCCCACTATACTGAGGAGAGAGATACCCCTATAGTTGTTGCAGTCACTCCGATCCCCTTTATTCTTGTATATTGTGACAATAGTAGCATCACGCATGTCCTGAAGGACATGACCTGTTTCCCAACAACGGCAGAGGAGAGTATAGAGTTCGGGGAGCAGGAGTGATTCGTTGGCTTTAACTACTTCCACTGGGATACCATCACTTCCTTGAGATTTTCTATTTTTCATGCAGTTAATTGCTTTTTTGAGGTCACCAAGGCTCGGAAGCTCATCTAGGCATTCCAATACTGCAAGATCTGGTAGAGAAGCCAGGGTGGCATCGTCTACTGTATTCTGTGTGGCATAGACATTGAGGTAGTGCTCTGTCCATTGTTCTAGCTGCTTGGTTTGATCTGTAATCTTTTCTCCAGATTTGGATAGAAGGGGGGCAGGCTTTGACACTCTTGGACCCAGAGCCGCTTTAATGCCATCAAATCAAAGTTTTACTATTCCTGAGTAGAGACTTTCTTGGATTTTGTCACAGGTATCCCTCCAGGAGTTATTTGCACATTGTCTCGCCATTTGTTTCGCCTCTTTATTAGCGCTTTTGAAGGCTTGCAAAGATTTTGGACTAGGCTTTGTCTTGTGAGCGAGGTGTGCAGATCGCTTTTTCTCGATGCAAGGTTCCATAAGTGCTAGATTTGCCTCAAACCAGTCTGCATTTTTGTGTTTTTGAGGCCCAAAGGCGGTGATTGCCGAACTGTAGATTACATCTCTTAATTTCTCCCATCTGATAGAGATATCTTCTTCAACACTTAGCTCTCATGAACTGTGTGTAACAAATACATTCTTCTCTGGCAAGGAACGCCACAAAGTCTCTTGGCAACACCCACGCTCAAAAAGGTGGCACCAGCTTGACCTCTGCATCACCCGTAGGACGGATCTGAAAAGTGTCATCCACACCCGCTCATACCATAGTGCGGACTGCAACTCAGACCATTCACTAGTGCTAAGCAAGATCAAACTACTACTCAAAAAGGCCTATACTTCCACTCAACCTAGAACTAGACGAATTAACGTCAACCATGTAGGTGACCCAGAGAAGGCTGCACTCTTTGGCGAGCTCCTGAACAGTTCAATCCCCTCGCTAAGTGTTGAAGAAGATATCTCTGTTTGGCAATACAAACCTTGAAAATAAATGTCGGCTGTGAAAAGAGAGGGGGGGGGTGAGAGACCTATGTGTGTGGCTAGTGAGACATATACGTGTTGCTAGTGACACCTAAATGTGTGGCTAGCGCTAGTGAGACCTATATGTGGAGCTAGTGAAACTTATTGTGTGCTTCATGCATGATGTGTGCTTAGAAGCTAGATAACAGACCAGCGACAACAGACCTGGCGAATAAATATAGAGAGATTTATGGCGAAATATTTTTAGTTCGAGTATAACTGTAGTAGGCCAAATCATGGAAACATTTACACAACAAAGGAAATAACATAGACATAAATAAATATAGACTGGATAAAGGAAGTAACTTCATGTAACTTGAAAATATATATATCTATTGTATTCGGATTTCCGAATTATGAAAAATTTAAAAATTGCATGATCTTCAGGCTTAGAGATTAAACAAAACTCATAGACATAAATGAAGTATACACAATTGCAATTCACAAATTTTCTTTTAATAAAACTCCCTTATTGGCCAGTCTATATTTATTTATGTCTATGGGAAATAATAAATAAGTGTAGTCCTTTTATTTGTCTCCCCCCCCCCCGGGGTATTAAAAAAAAAAAGCAGAGAAGGGCGTTTAGACTTTGGTGTTCATCGAACTGATGCTATATAACGTATTTGTTAATATACCCATTTGTTAACTAGGGTGTCATGTTGACAAAGCAACGACTTTTTCTATTTATTTGTCACCCACTTATGTGAAGTATCCATTGGAGTTTGGTGTACTATAAGATGTATTAAAGATTCCCGAAGTTCTAAATCTTCAACCAGATTTAAACCCGCGACACCTTGGTTCGAAAGCCAAACATTTTACGACTCGACCACCACGAAATCAACTATTTTAAAACTTGTACTAAGTGTAACAAAGTTCTGAAATATCACGTGACAGAGTTTGACTCCTGCTGACGTAGTTTGACCATACTGAGGTGAAGAGGGTGCCCTGGGGTTGACGCAGGTAGACTAAATTGAAATACTCTTATCTCGTTTCTTCAGCCTTTCGCAATATAAGTTTTAATTCTAGGTTTAGATTTTTTTTCCTTAAACAAACATTAAGGCCTACAATGTCGCAATGCTGAGGGGGATAAGTACGAAATGTTCATAGACTGCACTCTTTTAAGGAATGTTACGTATCCCTCCAGAAGTGTCCACGGGGTGTAGAGACACACTGTGAGGTAATGCGTAACTTTTATTTTCTTGCTTGATGTCATATTTTATAACCTTCGTTAGACTAGTATTAGAATATGCATTCTCTGTTTGGGACCCATTAACGCAATATAACGTTAAGAAACTAGAACAGGCACCCACAAAAAGAGTTATGAAATTTATTTTTAAAAAGTAAAGTTCCCCTTTTTGACTTTGTAGAATTCATTTGTTTATGTTGCCAAAGCTTAACAGAAATGTCGTGTGGCCAGAACAACGACAACCAACTTTACTTTTTACGCAAATAATGTTAGGTACCCATTAGTACTAAGTGGACTAATAGGAAATCTAAAGATCCCGAAAGTAAAAATCTGGATATAGTTGACTAGAATATATTGTCTGAATTAGAATGTTTGGTTCGTTTAAGAACAGAATGGAATTTTTAATGTGACCATGAAGTTCCGAGAGTGGTAGTCCACCATATCACAAACACTTTTTGAAATTATGCAATTAGTGGGTAACGTATTTAAGGGTGTGGCTCACACAGATCCCATCGGATACAACCTTTCAGTATTTATAGGCTCGCAAAAGAAGTTAAAAGCGCCTTAGAAAATGTAAGCTTAATTGAAAACCAACAGATCATTTCAATTCTTGTTACATTTTGCCTTGTACTGTATGTCGACTTGCTTTATAGAGTACCCTAGAGACAGAGGAAACCATGTTTCTTATTATTTTCGACCGATAAAGACTTGATCTCCGCCTCGACAAGTCTGGGAAACCATAAATTCTTCACCTGTATGGTGACATGCCTGCACTATGCAAAACAGCAGGGTTTCTGTCCAGGGCTTTTGCAAGAGTACATTTGAGCCTCTCAAGCCCTCATTAAAATGGAGTTTGATGATGATGATAACCAACAGTTATAATTAATTAATATTGTTCCATACAGAAAAGAGATATTGGTAGATAAATAAAATAAAAATAAATAAAAGGTAAGTAATTAGAAATATGGTCATAAATGTGCATTTTTATAAAGAATTAATTTAAATTTGCTTGTGAGCTCTAGAAAAACACAAAATTTCGTTTGAAGCTCAAACTAATTTCATTATTTAGTAGGCAGGCAGCAGAGATATTTTATTAAAGTGTCTTAGGCATTTTGTAGATCAAAATTTACGTGAAAATTCACAATAAACAAGATTACAAAGAGAGTTTGTGTGATACACAAACTCAGAGGCGGCCCCCGTCGGAGTCAGATCCCTGTCAGATCCGCCTATTCGCAAGATGTTTCGGATGTTCCTTCTAAGTTGAAAATAATTAACTTCTCGCTGGACGACGGAGGGTGGCGAGCAGGGTATAAACCTGCCTTATCTTGATGTTTGCGCACTAGACTTTAGTTTGGATTTATCGTTGATCCCTGGCTCAAGTCCTGTATGCTCCCATCCTTAAACTATCGCAATATTTCTGAAAGAACAGTAAAGGTTAAATCATAATTTAAAAAGCCTTTAGTGTTTTTTTTTCTAACCGTGACGGACAGACCAACCAACAGACAAAACGCTAAAAAATATGCTTCTTTCATTCTAATGGGGGCACTAAACAATTATTTTTTAAATCTGATTTTTAAAAAAAATTAAGAAATTAGTTTAGAATCATGTCATTTCCGGGCTTTACGCTAGTACACGAAAGCCGCTGCTAAAAGTTCATTTTAAAAAATGTGCGTGATATTTACATGCTAAGAGCATTTATTATAGTAACATTTCCTCCCTTACATTTTCGTAATTATTTTAGAATTGGTGTTTTGTTATTTAAAAATCGCTTGCATAATTAATTTTATAAATTAAACGGTTTGCTTTTAGAAAACTAAAAGTAGCCGTTGCACCTTTACTTTTCAAACCGCTTTTAATGGTGAAAAAATATTTTTCGTATCTCTTCTAGTTTTGGCGCCCTGAGTCTGACAGACGGACAGACAGACAGAAATTTATTTTAAAAATGTGCGTGATATCTACATGTCAAGACCATTTTTTCTAGTAACATTTCATCCCTTACATTTACGTAATTGTTTCAGAATTGGTGTTTTGTTATTAAAAAATCGCTTGCATAATTAATTTTACAAATTAAACGGTTTGCTTTTAGAAAACTAAAAGTAGCCGTTGCACCTAAACTTTTCAAGCCGCATTTAATGGTGAAAAAATATTTTTCGTATCTCTTCTATTTTGGCGCCCTGAGTGTGACAGACGGACATTTTCACAAACCTAATAGCGGCTTTTCTCCTTACGGGGGCCGCTAAAAAATTCATAACAATGAAAGTAAATTTTTGCTTGTTTCAAATTTGCTTTTATTTACAAAAATGAAGAGAATTCAAAAGGGAACTGCAATAGACAATTAGAAGACTTGACTCGCACTATTTTAGTTAGTTTGTGTTTTCAAAAGATATGAAAAATTAACCTGAACTATTTTTTACGAATAATTTCTCTGTTTCTCTTCGTGCATGAAAACAAAAAGAAAAATAAATAGAGCAAAGACAGTATCATGTATTCTGATAGTGTGATATGCACTCTGGTCTGTTGACTCGATGCTCCAGGGTTCGAATCAACTTCAATTCTTGCCCACCGCCATCCTTTCCTGTCTTTCAGAAGTTTTAAGTCAGGATGTAATGATCTTCAATTCTGAAGGAACTTACAGAAAGACAAAAAAAAAAAAAAAACAGAAAAAATATATGTAAATAATTTACACCAAAAAAGAGTTAATTAATAAAGCGTTAGTAAGACTTCAACTTTAAAATTTGTTTAGCCAATTCACTGTTTTGTATTTTCTTTAACTCATACTTTCACTTACTAAAAAAAAAAATACTTTCACTTACAAGAAAGTATATTAAAGTACAAACGTTTTTGGTTTTAATAAACCTCGGGAAATATATATCATTCCAACTGGAAGAGAGGATTTAAACATCTCTACCCTCGCTTAAATGGAGTTAGATGATGATTATGAATGGGTTCCCTCCCCCCGGATGGAAAACGGCTTTGTGTGCATCAGATATTGCAGGTCTCAATAGGATTTGCATAGTTATGTGAAACACTGCAATCATCGTTAATCTTCGGAATTGAAGACAAATATTAATGACTTCACTGTGATCATTACTGCTGTCATCACTTTGAAAAAAAAACGATCTTATTTCTGACCATTAGATCAACACACTGTTATAAAACCAAAACACCAGGTGAAAAGTTTCTTTCTGCCAAACTTTTCACCTCTAAAATTACAAGCATAGTCCTCTGTTACGTTCTCGACGAAAGTCCAAATCATTATAATCTCGTCGTAAATGGCAAACATTTTACTAGTACCTTTTTTCATATATTTGCATAAATTTGCACAGTTTCAACTAGAAGGATTGCCATAAAGGAGTTAACGATAGCTAGAAAACTGGTTCAGAAGATTTTAGAACCGCATTGGAAACGTCTTTTATTAGCAGCAGTTAGTCGAACAGAGTGTAACGAATAAGAAATCCGTTAGAAAACCTTGGAAGACCTTTTTTTATGTCATTGGGTTCAGGATGGAAGAAAGACATGACAACCCAGTCCAACAAGTCCACTAAGTCCGCCCAGTGTTCCACAAAAGGGGCCAACATCCTGGTCCGTGGGTTGGAGTGGAGGGCGTTACACGGTATTATGGCGGTTACTAAATAAAAATAGGAAGAAATGTCCTGTGGTCGGCACGGTCTCCAGCCATTTGTAGGGATCGAGATCCAGTAACGTTGGACGTGCTTCACGTAAGTGATGACATTGTGGAACCTTCAAGCGAAAAAAAGGGGGCGAAATGGAAAAAAGATGTGGCAACAAGTTATTGGTCTTAACTTTCCAAGGGTTGTGACGTCAAAGTTAAATGTTCAGGACTTCTTTAACGAATGGTCTCGGTCCGAGCAAGTCCATTCATAGAAATCCTTCCCATTGGTCAAAGGGTTATTGGAGATGCCTTCAGGGTCAGGCCAATCGCACAGGTCAAGGGCTGTTGAACAAGGGGCAGTACTGCTAGTGCACGCAAGTATGACAGGTGCTGTAGTCATGTGACTACCGTTACTTTTCCCTAGTAACGTCAGGTATCCATTAGAGCTGGGTGGACTCAGAGGCTCCCGAAGATCCCGAAATTAAAAATCCCAGTCTTCAAAAGGATTCGGACCCCGGAACCCGCTCATGTTTTAAATGTTTTTGATATTCATTCTGAATAAGAACATGAGAAAATTAACCTAGTTTAGCGCGGCCTTCGGTCGCTTAATGTGAGAGGGTCGGATCTGAAGGACGAGCACTACATATATGACATGATCCTATTCAGTTTAAACTTCAATCGTCGATGTCATTGAAGAATCACTGACACTATATTTAGACGTACACATTTTTAGAGTCATCTGTTTCAAGTAACGTCTGTATTTCATTAGTCTGGAAAAAAAGATCCATTTATTTGTGCCTCATAGAGACATGACTTACGTTTTTCGGTATATCTCTGCAAAGCATATATTGCACTTATTTATCTTTTTTTATAATTAATATTAACAATTTAACAGCTTAAAGTTTTTTTTAATAAAAAAAACTATATTTTCTAATTATATAGCTTATGCCATGGGCGGTTGCGTAGAACGTTGGCATTTCAATGTAAAAGTAGAGAGTTCAAATCTCAGCCAATGTATAAACAAATAAATAACTGTATTAGGATATTCAAAAACTTGCAATTTTGTCCGAAATATATTTAGACCATGTCTCTTTAAACTATCACTTAATGTCGCTGGGCTGCTATTACGGTTAACAAAAAAAAAATTTCACTCCCTACGATTTAGCAGCTATCCTGATCAGAAATCAAGAGAAATGCCTGTCAATTTTGTACATCGATCATCTAGCTTATCTTAGTAATTTTATTACTTTTGTACTTTTATTGACAGGGGCGGACTGGCTATGTGGGCACTAAAGCAAATGCCTGGTGGGCCGCTACCCAATTGGGCCGGTAAGGGTCACATAGATGCCGCAATGTATTTAGTTGTTAATTGTTTTATAATATTCTCTTATAAACTTTTCTTGTGTGAGTCGTGTTTAATCTTCTCTATACAAAGCTATCTAACAAATTTTCAGAAATAATGTAAAAAACCTACATCCGTAGAACATTCGACTGGATCTAGTAGGAGTCATCTTTTTTAGAGGCTACACATTTAGCGATTAAAAATTAATATAGGGCCTAGACTTACTATCAAAAATATAGAGCTCACTCTATGCATGTGTACACTTTTCAGTTACCCAAGCTTTAACTTATAAGAATGATTCTAAGGACAGGTAGACCTAGAAATGAATACTCATCATATGATATGTAATCATGGGCCTGATTGTATAGAAACACATTCCGTCCCTGTTTATTGAAGATGATTTTGACATTGATTCGAATCTAACAATATGGCCAAACCAGTTGAACGTTTGTCTCGTTACAATATTAAGGAGCATTGTTTGCCAGCCAACGTGTTAGTTCGAGTACAAACTTTTTTCTGATAGGCCTAACTAAAACTAGATTTAGTATTCAACCTGAACAGCTTCATTGGAACCCGAATATAGCCTATAAGATATAGACCAAAGCATGGACACATTTGATCTCACTAAACTAAGAAAAAATCATTCTTTTCTCCCTTAGTCACCAAAAGTTTAAGTCTATCTTTGAGAATCGTTAACCTCAAGGAATTGTTCATCAATTTTAGGTGCGAGAAGCTTCTTTCTTCAGTTTCCCCAATTACGGGTATTGCATAATACTTTTTATTTTTATTGCGCGTATGATTGTCGGGTTTTTTTTATTTTTAATGACACCAAAAATGACATTTTTTGTGTATAAGTTTTTTGTACAAGTTTTCAAAAGATTGTAGTTTACATCGGCTGTAGCGGCCTTAGGGGGTGGCAAGTGGGGCAACCGCCCCAGGCCCCGCTCCTGAGGGAGGGCCCCGCGATGGGAGATTTCATTTATTTTTAACTTCGAAAACTAAATGAGTGCTCATTATCAAGGACTTGTTACTCAATATTTTCCCAGTATATTTATTATACCAATTGCCATTCAAGCTCTTAACATATATTTTTGGTTTCGAAATTATCGTTTAATTTCGGTAAAGACAGCATCTAATGACCTGCCGAGTCTAAGATGTTATCATCGTTTAAAAGTTCACAATAAAAACACATAAGTGAAAGCAACCAATCCAAATCTGTCATTTCATACATAAATATCGACGTCTAATCGGATATTTTATTAGGAAAATGCTTAGTAATAAAGTTTGAACTACTCTTTGCATAAAGAAAAATTGTAGGTGAAAGAGTCGTTTATAACATATGTAGTAACATAAATGCAACTTTTGACAAATTGATTTTTTAATGAAAATAATCAATGCTTTTTTTTTTGTGACGGTACCCACCGGTTCGGCGTACTTCACTGTTTTCAATGTGGGGAAAAATTAATTTTCTTATATTTTAGCGTTTATTATTAATTTATTAGTAGTTAAAAGTTAGGCTACTTTTTTTCTTTTCTGAAAGAGGAAAATCTAATTTTTTAATTCACTTATGCAAGCATTTTTTTTTCATAAAAACACATCACTTGTACAACTATTCACTATTAATAGAAAAAATAAGAGTGGGGGTGTCTCTTTAGTAGAGGAGATGACTATTTACCATTTTTTAAACAGATTTATGCAAACGGTTTTAGATAGTTTTTTGTCAAGTTGGACATAATTTAAAACAACAATTAATAAGTAGTTTTTCATATTATCATGTGTTATAATCTGGCAGGCTTTGGACATCAAACTTCACATTCACTTTCACCTACCCTTTGGTCTGCTGGACCGCTGAGGTATCACACGAGATCTGTCATCTTCTTTCTCCATTCTTCTTTGTCATTTGTCTTTGATAGAAATGAAACCTGCCTTTTTAACTGCCTGGGTGGACCACTTCGGGGGCCGATTTTGAGTTTGTGTTTCCACACAAACTGCCTTGTAACATTTTTTTTTTTATTTTTATTTTGAAAACCCGTGATACAGCCCTTAATGTTAATGCAGAACAATTACAATACAGTATTTGATGTACTTAAGCGGCCAATAGTAAATAAAATAAGGTCCACAGCTTTGAGACAGACATACTGTATTGTTATTTTACAGCGTTAGAGACGGATTAGCCAGTTAGCGAGATGTGATACGATATATAGTTTACCTTTACGGCTAAGGGCCCCGCACATGACGCTCGCCCAGGGCCCCGCGCACTGCTAGGGCCGCCCCTGTGCATCGGAGTCTTCCATGCAGGCCTTTTTCGTACATTTTGCAGTTTCAAGTGATTTCCATGAGCTTCTGGTAAATCAGAACGCCGCGGGAGATCTGTTATTAGTTATAAATTATTTAATTAACTACAGTGAGCTAAAAAGCTGTCTAAAGACAAGTATTTTTTTTTATTTAATTTAAAAAACATTACAAAGGTAAAGAACTTCACATGTACAACTTTATCTTTCAATAATGTAAAAGTTATTTCGCTTTGGATATAAAGTTTCCCCCCAAATTGAGTACTTAGATCTATGTACTATAATAGTAGATCTAGTAGATTCTATATCTAGATCTATATAGTATTATAATATTATATGTCTAGATCTTGACCTGGATTATTCAAAGAACATTTTTTATCCGAGTCAATCCGACTGTCTTTGATAAAATTAATACATTTCATCGTTATAAATTAGATCTAGGTTTATCGAATTGAATCGTTATCTATTTCTAGATCTACTCTATTATATAGATTAGTGTGGTTACAATTTTTAATTGAAAGTTTTTTTCTAAAAAGCTTTGCATGTTTATACTTGGTTTCAGACCTTTAAAAACAACATTCCTTTTAAAACTGTACTATAAAAATGAGTCGAAGCAGTACAATTTCCTCAAAAAAGTAATTTATTTATTAATTCCAAGTCAATCTATATTTATTTATTTATATTCTAAACGTATGTATCTATGTAGATCAGAATAATCGAATCTAGCTTTGACTTGGTCTTGGACTTGACTCTGAGTCAGTGAGTGTCTTGACTCTTGTTCATGTTGTCGTTGTTGAGTCAAGTTGAGTATTTTGAGTCAATTTGAATTCGTCATTTGTGGTTTCTAATGTCAACAAATGACTTATTTGAAGTTATTAATAATGTAAATACAAAGTTAATTAATTATTGTCTAAAAGTAAAGTCTAATTAAGTTAGTTCAGTAAAAGTAAAATAACTTCTAGATAGCCTATAGTATAGATCTAGCTAGATCAAAGTCAAGGATCAAGATAATAATTATAATAATAATCTTTATTGTCTTTATTGATATAGAATCCTACTACTGTACTACTAGATCTACTAGACTCTTAGATTAGAGTTAGACACTCTAATCTAGCTCTAGACATAAAAATAATAGAACTAGAAATATAGATCTAGAATATAGAATCATATGAATATTTAATATCATTATGATTATGGTTTATGATATGGTAGGCCTAATTTATTAGTTCTTGGCTGAATCTATTCTACACATATTTGACATTACTATCAATATCATATATAGACATTTGTATAGTATATCAATAGATAAGTCATAATCTATGATTATTATTATGATACATCCTCATAATGAAAAAAAAAAAATATTAAATACATTATGATTAGGGCCTATAATCATTATGATAATTATCTAGACTAGATCTATTTTATTTTTATGAATAATCCATATTCACCTATCAACCTACGTAGTCTATTACATTTAGATCACCTAGGCCTTTTCAGGCTATTTCAACATTAAATAGGTAGATAATAAAAATCTACTTTTTAATAAGTAAAAATATATAGATCTATATATATGATTATATGCCTAGTATAAATTTCATTTGTGTGACTGTCAAGTTATAGATCTAGATCTTATTAAATTTTATTAATCCTGGCATATCTAGACTTAGATCTAAATTTAATAACTAAGTAATCCTGATGAGAAAGTTGACTAGCATTTTCAGATTCATATTGTGTCTGTCCACCCAAGCTACTAAGTGTAATTGTCTCCTTCCACCAAAATATGATTGGTAATTATGACATCAATGGTTCCTGCACCGAAATTTTCCATATAAACAGCGAGTTAAACAAGGATATGTCCTGACCTTAATCCTCTTTTTTCACAGCTAATCCACCATGCGTTTGACAAATCCACTGGAGGCATCTATCTCCATTCCAGATTTGATGTCAAACTTCTTGTCTAGTCTAAAACAGGTCTAAAATGTCTATAGGTGTAGCTTTGATACCTAAAATATTTACAAAGTAATTAAAATAATTTGCTTATGAAGGTACTCTTAATATATAAGTACTTTAAATTCAGGGACTTTGTGCCATATGATGTAGAATTCTGGCATTTTGTAAGTTTCAAATCCAATCTATGTATTTCTGCTACAAAAGGTTGCTTTTTTTTTTAAATAACCTAGCACTAATATATATACATGTTATGAGTATCAGCCCATGTGAAAGATTCATTGAAATAATGCTTGCTTTAAAAAGTTTCTCTATGTTTTAGTGAATGGGGCTGAATTGGACTGGAAGCTTGATCTTTTGGTTGGTATCTTAAAATTTGATACCTCAATATGACTGTCCATACCATTCATTGAGAGCATGTAAGAATAGAGTGATAGAATGTCAAAAAAAAAGAAAGTAGCTGACATCATTGGTTTTCCTATGGCTCATATGTTTCAGTTTTAGCTTTATGTTTCAAATAGGGGCACAGTGGGCGAATGGTTAAGCGCTTGGTTTCCGAACTTGAGGCCCTGGGTTCAAATCCCGGTGAAAACTGGGGTTTTGAATTTCAGGATTTTTAGGTCCCCCCTGAGTCCACCCAACTCTAATGGGTACCTGACTTTAGTTGGCGAAAGTAAAGGCGGTTGGTCATTATGCTGGCCACATAACACCCTGCTCGTTAACCGTTGGCCAAAAAAACAGATGACCTTAACATCATCTGCCCCATAGATTGCAAGACCTGAAGGGGACACTTAACTTTACTTTTACGTTTCAAATCAGGTTGGTCAACGTAAAGCTTAACAAAATTTCAATTTAAAAGGCTAAATCAGCAAAAAAACATGTTGTTTAAAGCAATTTTCATTTTAAACACAAAAAAATGGTGTCATATGTAAAAATATATAATTAGCTTAATTTTATAAAATGACTTTTGGAGTCAGTAGTTATGGTTTTTACTTAGTATTCTCTACACCCAAATAGTCAGTTGTTGACCACAACCAAAAGTGAATATTGTAAACCATTTGATAGGTAGCTTGCAGCTTCATTAAGAGCCTAGACATTAAAGTAAATTGGATTTGCAAAATTAGCTCTTTGAAAAATACCATACATTGGGTCCTCAATAAACAACGGGTCTATCTAACAACAACTCAAAGTTACGATGGACTTCCACAAATAACCATTATTTCCTTTTAATTCCCAAATATGACAAAGTTTCAAAGATGGAAGCCTGAGTGATATTTTTTTGCAGTGCGCAAAGCAGTGGCAGCAGAGTTGTGTATTGTGTAGAAAAACCTTTATTGGTTGAGATATATTTGCAATGTAATCACTCTTTCTCACACCGTACATATGCTCAAGAACTTTGTTATTTTTTTTTACAATTTTATGGTCATAATGTATTCCATTAACATGGCTGAAAAAAGGCTGACAACTCCTGCAGGATCTTTTCCTAAAGATTGCTATTAAACAATGACTAATACCTAACCCAAATCTATGGTCATACTTATGACCAAACATGCTTAATAATAGACTTTCTGGTGCATAACCCTGTCATTTATTGGTGCATTACAAATAACCGGAATATCCCTAGAATTCAATGTGTTTTGTAAGCTTTTCCCATTGATAACTTGTAGACTTTCCAGATTTCTTGTTGTATGCTAAATCTTATTACAAATTTAAAGTTAAATGGAACTTTACTTATTCTACTAAAGTAATTTATTTATTGTGACTTTGATTTTTGAACAGACAAGATCAAGTCAAATTTGCACAAGACAGAGTCACAACAGTTGAAAAATTTTATGGACTTTTTTGTGACACCTTGGGGTCTGTTATTAGAAAATCAGCTAGGCTGCGAGATAAAGGTTTGTTACTGTTTGAATTGTGGACTAAAAATTTTTGCATAAGTTATTAATTTCTGCCAATAATTGCATTTTCTACACATTAGATCTTTGTAAAAAAAATTTTTTTCAGCAATTTCTTTAGAAATATCTGTAGCATAAAAATCATTTAAGAATCTTTAGCATTGAAACCAAACAAAACAACAGGCTTTTTCCATAGATACTTTACTTGATAAAGATAAATAATGGACTCTCAAACAGAGAATACGTCATACAAATAATGTTGGATGTGGAAAAAACCACTTTGGCGAGTGAAAGGGGGGGGGGGGGGGCTTCAAACAAATATCATGAAAAAGACCAGGAATTTTTCATTGATTTGTCTTGAATTGAGTTAGATTTGCTGAGCACACTATAGCAGCCCAGATCTGTTTCCAATATACAAAATATTCACAAAAGAAATGGTGCTTGTGTGCACTTAGCATGCTTTAGGATACTAAATGATTTTTTAAATAAAAAGAAATACTAAAAAAAAAAGACATATCTAAGAATATTTTACATTAAAATATTTAGGGTTTTACTTTTAAACATGAGAAAATATTGTTTAATGTAAGAATTTTACTTTAAAAAAAACAACATTTTTTTTTAGTCAGAATAAAGATACTGCACTACTTATTTTGTGTTGACAAAGTTTAAAATCATATATTTTTTAGGAGATTTGTTTGCCCAACATTTAAAAGAATATGCTGAAATTGAAAAAATCAACACATCTACAAAACTCAACTTGGTTACATTTGCCCAAAATTTTTCAGCCGTGCAAGATTACAGAAATGCTGAGGTTGGTGTTTGTGATGTTAATTATTTTAAAAGTAAAAAAAAAAAACATTTGACCATGTGATCTAAAGGGCTGATGATAAAGGTCATTTGTTTCTGTGGCCCATGTTTAATGAGGGTGTCATGTGGCCAACATAAGAAACAAACACCTTTATGTTTCCCCAACTAATGTTCAATACCCATCAGAGCTGGGTTAACTTAAAGACTCTAACAATTCTGAAATTAAAAATACAAGGAGTCAACTCAGTAAAGAAAGAATACTACTAATTGGAATTTTTTCTGAAACCAAAAAAAAAATTTAATAGTAAGCAATACTTGCTGGCACTTACAATGTCTGAATATTAAATCTTAATGGAGTTGAAATCTCATGGAATTTTGAAATAAGAATTTAAAAACAAATCAGGATTAAAACAGGTTTTGAAGGAAACAAATGCTAGTTTCCAATATATATCTTAAGAGCTAAAATTGAATATCTCTTCAGTTTGATAATAAAATTCCTTCATAAATGTCTTTGTGTATACTGATTGTCAAAACTTTTAATGCTAACAGGTACAAAGACTGGAGGAGAAAGTTTTGAAACCTTTAATTCTTTATGGAAAGATTTGTAAGAATATTAAGGTATTATGATTTATTGGGATTCACTATTATTATCACTATTATTATTTTACTTTACATTTTTCACTTATTCCTTCTATGTATAGAAGATATTTTACATCCTAGCCCAAACCTCAGACAGGATTCAAACCTAAGACCATTGAGTTGACAGTCTATAATGCATACTTTAAAGTTAACATT
>JADKLZ010000167.1:26137588-26171337 GCA_021533235.1 Biomphalaria straminea
ACTGAGATCCTTGCACGAACAGGTATTCCCAGCATCTTTACAGCCCTCAGACAACGCCGCCTGCGCTGGCTTGGACATGTTCGCCGGATGGAGGACAATCGCATACCGAAAGTCATCCTCTACGGACAACTTGCGTCTGGCTCAAGAAAAACTGGTCGCCCCCACCTCCGTTACATAGATGTCATAAAACGCGACCTCAAATCAGTGAACATCAGTACTGACCAGTGGGAAGACATAGCTCTAGACCGCACCAGATGGAGAGAGACAGTGACCAAGAAGGCTATGGACAGCGAAAGAGCATGGGCCTCAGCTCTGGAAGAAAAGCGGACAACGCGGAAACTGGCCAACTCCTCTACCACTGTAGCGAAGACCACCTTTACCTGCAATACTTGTGGACGGGAGTGTCTCTCCAAAATAGGGCTCCACAGCCACACGAGGAAGTGTGCGAGATGAACCATAGTCGTTCTACGACTGATGGAGGCCAATGAATCAGTGACTTAAACTATGCAAAGTTTTTGATTTTCCTAGTTCATTCAGTCAACCCGCAAAATGCTCTAATAGCACGATTGAAGAATGAACCTTTGTACAAATTTGTACTAGCATTTATCTTTGTGTCTTTCTGAATATTAATTAGTATTACGTTTGTGTCCTGACAACCTAGCGTAGAGGACTTCAAAACCACACCTTCCCGGGACACGGTGTGACGTATATCAAGGTGTCACATAAACAAATTATGTATTTGTTAGTCAAAGGTCAATCCTCCTTGCTGACGAAGTTATTTATAGTTATTCCAAGAAAAGCTTAACTCGATCACACGAGGTCTGAAAGATTTGATTCTATTGGTTGTTTTAAAAGAAAAGACAGAAAATCACGTGACACCCGCCAAAGGGAGAGAAAGAGATTTGCGCGAGATCGACAGTCTAAGCCTGAACGTTGAACTGAACAGTCATGTATTCAATTTGTCTCTAAGTTTTTAATGAAGAAGCCTTGTAATAATTTTTCTTATTGTTTGATCTACATTTGTACATAAGTTGTACTCAAGTTTTGTTTAAATAAAGTTTCCTGAATTTTGTTTTATACAAGAAAGTCTTCATTGTGAATTCTAGATCTACATTTATTTAAATAATTCATCTACGAGACTTGGATCAAGTCACTTGTCACCAACCACGTGTTCAAGATAGAATCTTCCCCGGCATAACGAGATCAATCAATCAAAGAACATCTCGTTACACAAGGAATAGTGTACATGTTGATGTCGATTAAAACATCCATCTCTCTCTCTCTCTCTTTTTTTCTTTCCCTCCCTCCAAATGAACTTTCTTTCCAAGTTACATTATGCTTTTTTTTACATAAACAAAACTCGATGCAAGGGACATGGGCGTACTCTCAATCTAAAACCGGATCTGATCGAATCTTTTTTTCCATGCATGCATGCTATTAAATATTTTATTTGCATCCTTGAAATGTAAATGTTTGGCTCAAGGCAACTGTTGGACTGACTGCTTTACACACATTTTACTCTGAGAGTAGAGAGTATTTGTTTCATGAACGTTTTATTCTTTTGAACTGTAAGTAACATTAAATCAAACTACCAATACTAAGTTCTTATTAAACTCTCCCAGATTTTAGTTTATTGGTATTACGTGAGTATATATTAGGCGTAGTGAGGGGGAGGGTAATGAGGCACGGTGCTGGGACGCCACCTACGGAGGTGGGGGGCGCCTCACGCATAGAGGTTCCTGGAAATAACATTATTTTAGATATTGTAGTTGGGTAATACATTCTAATGTTATTTTTTTAGTTTTTAAAAGGTTTTATTTGTATGTGGTGCCCATGGAAAATGCGGGGGGGGGGGGGGGTTTGGTGAAAACAATAAAGTAGCCCCAGGAGCACGTTTTGCTCAATATATATATATATATAAGCATATATAAATTGGAAGCAGGTGTGGTGGTTGAGTTAAAAGCACTTGGCTTCCCGGGCTCGAATCCTGGCGATGATTGTGATTTTTAATTTAGAGATGCTTAGGGCGCCTCTGAGTCCACTCAGCTCTAATCACATGAGACCCTCGATAACCGTAGGCCACAGAAACAGATGACTTTAACATCATCTGCCCCATAGATCGCAACTGTATAACTGTATATGTCTATCATATTGATCCCATACACTCCCCTTTTTCTATACATATTCACATTTACTCACCTTTCCTCCTCCATTGTCTTATTCACAAACACTCCTATATATTCACATCACGAAACTATATATATTATATCATAGACCCAGGGGTCTCAAACACTCGGCTGCTCATGAAACTATTTTGTGCGGCCCACGGTAACGTCCGCTAATTTAAAAAAAAATTGATATATAAAATACAATGAGCACATATAAGCCATGAAATGATTTAGAAATGCACAACGTGCTTGACGTGTTTCAAGAACTGGAAGCTTGTATTGACAGGTTTGGACTACTGTGGGAAAAACTTATCTCAACGGATACGGACGGTGCTCCAGCAATGTGTTCAGAGAAGGTTGGGGTTGTTGGAATAATGGTAGAGAAACGGAATAAGTTCATCTTGGCGGCACCTTTTGCATTCTGCATCAATAAGCACTCTGTGGCAAAATTCTACAAACGAAGAACGTGATTGATATTGTGCAGACGATGAACTTCATACGTGCAGGGGATCTCAACCACAGACAGTTTGTGTCATTTCTAGCTGATTTAAAAACGGAATACGGAGAGTTGCTGCATCATACGGAAGTCAGATGGTTGAGTCGTGGAAAAGTGCTGCAGAGATTTTTTGAACTGAGAAGGGAAATAGCATTGTTCATGGCAATGAAAGACAGAGACATACCTCAGCTCAGTGACCCAATGTTTTTGTCGGATCTTACTTTTCTTACTGACATTGGCAACATCTCAATGCACTCAATTCAAAACTACAGGGTACAAAGCAGCTGATTACCGTGGTGTTTGACTGCATCAAATCATTCAGATACAAGCTGACTTTGTGGGCCACTCAGCTGGCAGATGGAAACCTGGCTCATTTCTCTTTTCTACAGAGCATCAGAACATAACGTTGAACCACAACCCATGAAAGACTACGTAGACATCCTCTCCAGACTACTGGAAGATTTTGAACACCGCTTTCAGCAATGTACTGCTCTCAAACCACAGTTTTTCCTTGTTGCCAATCCGTTCGCAGTTGACGTGAAAGTCGTTCCAGAGAAGTTCCAGATGAATCTGCAGTGTGACACTGTTCTGAAGCAAAAATACGCTGATGTTGGCGTTCCAGATTTCTACCAGTTTCTTCCTAGAGAGAAGTTTCCAAACTTATTCTACGCAGCTGCTAGAATTCTAGCGATGTTTGGGAGAACGTACGTTTGCGAACAGTTTTTCTACATAATGAAGATCAACAAAACAACATTACGATCAAGAATGACTAATAAGCATCTGAGAACAAACTTGCGGCTTGCCACTACACGCGACCTCAGGTCTAACGTCGTTGTCTACTCTAATCTCTGCCAAACGCTCTCAGCTGAGTGGACAGCCTAGTAATTATAGTTTTTTGGTTTGTTTTGGTAACTACAGTTTCTGCTACACTAAATGTAATTAATAATTATTAAAACTTTATTTTAGCATTTAACTGCAGTGACAGTTGTGTTTGTAAAATTTAATGAAAAAAATAATGTTTTCGTGGTGCGGCCCGCTGACTTGTTGTTACTTTACACTGAGGCCCACATGCTAATATTAGTTTGAAATTCTTGCCATAGACCATAGACTGGAGATACAAATCTCTAACTCTATAAAAATGAAGTGAAAAGCTTCAAAAAAGTTGAAACAAGGCGTTGCTTTGCAAAGGAGTTCTAAGACGTAAAGTTGTTTTTTTCAGCCCTAACTTATGTAATTGAACATCGAAAATAAAAGCTATTTGATCTCCTAATTATTATTTTGCAGCTTTTAGATATATAATCGAGAAAAATCTAGGTTAATCTATTTAATTGTGCATTCTAAAGTCATATAATGGTTAAAATCAACAGACTTGAATTATTTCGATCTACGATTTTGGAAACATTATCTCAATGGAAACAAACAAGATATGACTATTTCATAGATTTTTACGTGAATATATAGTTCTGTGATTTATAACCCATTGTATATAAAATCCGCGAAATGGTATTACATTATTTCTAGACTTTCAAAACTAAAGATCATTACCTTTCTAAGACAGAAAATATCAAATTTCCTAGATTCGGGGCGACTTCCCGTACAGCTTGGAAAAAAGTTAAATACATAACGGAGTTGAAACAATCTAGGCTTGAAAAGGGTGGAGCCGTGAGCTCAAATTCAGGTCTCCCCCACCTCTTTTATAAATGCTTTTTTTTTGTCATTCTTAGTCTAGAATAGTCTAGATCTATTACATATAGAAACATATAACTGATCCACACTCATTGATAAAACTATGCGTAATGTAAGTTTTTTTTTAAAAGTATTTTCTATAGTTTCTTGTTGCTTGTAAATGTCAACAACACTCCTTGGCACATTAACTGATTTAGAAGACATTGTATACAAACAATCTTATTATTTGTAACTCAGTAAAAACTTTCTCGAATGAGGGAGCAAAGCCCGAACTAATGGTCCGAATAGCACAGTCCACAGCAGCCCTTTCTAAACTTAAGTTAATATGGAAAGACAAAGGCTTAGCCCTCGGCACCAAAATCAGACTGATGCGCTCCCTGGTCATGGCCACATTTCTATATGCTTGTGAGTCTTGGACTCTGACTGCAGAGCTAGAGAGGAGGATCCTAGCAATGGAATTGAGATGCTACAGAAGGATCCTAGGCATCACATTTAAAGACCGCATCACAAATCAAGAGATTAGAGACAGGGTTACTGCAGCGATCGGACCCCATGATGACCTGCTAACTACTGTGAAGAAACGCAAAGACCTTCCTCCAGGGAACAGTACCACGAAAAAGAAGAAGAGGCAGACAGAGAAAGCGATGGGAAGACAACATCAAAGAATGGACAGGCCTACCATTGAATGAGATTTTAAACAGGGCAAAGGATAGAGAGGAATGGAGAAAGATGGTATTCAAGTCTTGCTTGGTGCCCCAACGGTCCACCAGACTAAGGGATATGTAACAGGTAGCAGGTAAAAACTTAAAGTTTTGGCCCATAACTGACTAGGAGGGATGGATAATTGTGCTGGTGTTGGGGAGCGTATTAATGCGGCCGTTTTATTGATGGATGAATAGGTGTTCTGGCAAAGTACCTTTTACACATATATCGTATGATAGTCTAAGAGCTGAGCCGCAGGCTCTTTGAGCTCTAAGTTTGATAAAAAAAACCTGTCTGAATCCGCCCGAGAACAAACAGTAAAAAAAAACAACCTGTCTGACCACAGGTCTGTCTGGAAGTGACCCGAGTCAATTTCTATAAGACATTGCTGTTTCCAATAGCACTGTCACTCTGGACGCATGGTAAATGGCGGTGGCCACCAGTATTACACATATATCAACTATTTCAACCGTTGCACAGCACGGGTATAAGCTAGTTTACATATATAAATATTATTCAACACAAATAATCAAATTGTGATACACCAGATGTTGGAACATATTCTGAAATTCAAAACTTTGAGGTTCTTAAGATTTTTTAATCCTTGGCAAACATTAATTCTCTTCATCAAGGTTTTCGTTTAATAAAAAAAAATAAAAAATAAAAAAAGGAACGCGTAAAGAGAAGAGGCAAAAGCCCAAGGATTCCTAGGATGTAAACAGCTCGACAATTGATGTCCAAAGCTAAAAAGCTGAGGTTTCCTATTAAAAAAAAAGTTTTTCTGACGTTTTTTTTAAACATAAATAACTGTCGGGCTTCTATTAGTATGTATTTGTATGCGTTCTTGGGTAGTCACTTAATGTGTTGGACTGCGCCCTCAGAAGTCATCGACACTTTGTTTTGTAGCCCGTTGGTACATGTATAAGATAATTGTTTGTATGTATGTAAGATGCTTGTTTGGATATATCTAGTTTAGTGTCAAGAGCAGTACTTAATAAACATTTATATTTCTTGGAACCTTTGGGCTTCCATAGGAAATATTGACAGATCCTTCCGAAAGGATCCCAATAATTACAACAAAGGACAATGTACAACCCAGTGACGGTCAAGTTTGGACAGTATATGAATTTTTTAACGTGAACGGTAGTGTAAACCGTAAATAGACGTCAGTGTCTTATGTGCTTATGTTTTATTGGCAATGTAAATTCTTCAGTACTGAATCAAAAAAAAAAGTTTTTCTTACTGAATACAATGTAAAGCAAACACCGCGATTACGATAGTACTGCAAACACGTATGGTTTGGTGGAACATTGAGACACCCATTTCTTGCTACCAAACTCGACATCCGCCATACGGATCCTTGGACCGCGACCAATCTATAGCTCTCGCTTGGACTCACTAGACTGACTATATGCATACTCTCACACAATACGCCCTTTAGTTACGCGGCAACCAGGGACTATGCAAATCACCAAAACAGGAGTTTGTTTAGAATTCACAGGGGCGTTGCTAGGAATTTTCCAACGTTTGGGGGGCCGGGGGGCTTGAGCTTTTTTGGGGCTCCTACTTTTTGTGTAATTATTAATTTCTCATGTAAACAACACTTATTTGGGGTCCCCCTCAAGTGGGGACGGGGGGGGGGAGTCAAATTCTCCCCCCTCCTCCCCCACCCTAGCTTCGCCACTGAGAATTCATCATACAAAGTAGTATAAAGTTGACCTTTCAGACCTTGCTGTCTATAGGGCAGATGATGTAAAGGTCATCTGATTCTGTGGCCTACGGTTAACGAGGGTGTCATGTGGCCAGCACAACGACCAGCCGCCTTTACTTTTCCCCAACTAATATTCGGTACGCATCAGAGCTCGGTGGACTCAGAGGCGCTCCACATTAAATAATACAGCTCAACACCTAACGTTTTCTAAGGGTTTTCCTGTTTTAGCACATGCTATTGACACTTAAAGACTTCGTCTGATTTTCACCATGTCTCATTCTACCTGGTGCTGCTTGACAGTAGATGGACAGAGAACATTTAAAACTTTCGCTGCAAAGTCTATTATTAATGATCTTGTATATAAAGCTATAAATATTTCTTTATAAAAACTTGAATTTCACGTTTATTATCTGGAAAGACACGCACTTCACTAGGTAGAAACTACTTTCATATGGAAAAACACGCATTTTATATTTCATTGTATATCATTGTTGTTATACTCGCCCTGATCTGCTGCTCATTGATAATAAAGAAAAAGTCGATTGAACACATTATGGCAGGATGTCCTGCCCTATCGGAATCTGCCTATCTGGGTCGCCATAACCAAGTTGCAAAACTAATACACCAGCACTTGGCTTTGACGCACAATTAGATCGGGAAGGATACTCCTCCTTATTACAAATACTCACCACAAGAGGTACTCGAGTCTACTGATCACCTGCTGTACTGGGATAGGCCTATCTAGACCGACAAAACGGTAGATTTTAATCGCCCTGATCTGCTTCTTATAGATAAAAAAGAAAAAGTCGCTATCATTATTGACATTGCCGTACCACTATATCATAATTTAAGAAAAACTGAGCTGGAAAAACAACAAAAGTATGGGAACCTAGGCTTGGAAATTAAGCATTTATTGAAATTATCTAACGTAACAATATACCCCATTGTCATATCGACCGAAGGGATAATAACAACTTACATCACAGATGCTGCAGACCTGCCACATCACCAGAAAATTCCTTAGTGGAAACTGATAAAGGGAATACGATGAATTTTGTCTCCCTCTAACGAAAATCGACCCTGGCTTTATTACATGGAGACAACATCGACAAGGCTGCTTCCTTAGCATGGCTCAAGGCAGGCCATCTCTATCCTGAAACAGAAGGTTTTGTTACAGCTATACAAGACAGAGTAATTAGGACAAAAAATTACGAAAAGCATATCCTAAAACTTAATATTGTCGACAAATGCTGAAAATGTGGAAATGCGGGTGAGTCGTTTGAACACATTATGGCAGGATGTCCTGCCCTATCGGAATCTGCCTACCTAGGTCGCCATAACAAAGTTGCAAAGCTAATACACCAGCACTTGGCTTTGACGCACAATTTGATCGGGAAGGATACTCCTCCTTATTACAAATACTCACCACAAGAGGTTCTCGAGTCTACTGATCACCTGCTGTACTGGGATAGGCCTATTTTGACCGACAATACTGTAGATTTTAATCGCCCTGATCTGTTGCTTATCGATAAAAAAGAAAAAGCCGCTGTCATGATTGACATGCCGTACCACTATCTCATAACTTAAAAAAACTGAGCTTGAAAAACAGCGAAAGTATGTGAACCTAGGCTTGGAGATTAAGCGTTTATGGAAGTTATCTAAAATAACAATATACCCCATTGTCATATCAACCGAGGGGATAATAACAACTGATCTCACAGATACCTTCAAGGCTCTGGGCATTCCTAGGAACATTCTCATTGCTTGTCAGAGGGCGGTACTGCTGCAGACCTGCCACATCACCAGAAAATTCCTCAGTGGAAACTGATAAAGGGAATACGATGAATTTTGTCTCCCTTTAACGAAACTCGGCCCTGGCTCCGCCAGAGAAAGAATACTCGTTCTTTTCTAACATAATAATAATAATAATAATAATAATAATAATAATACAGCAATACAGGACAGAGTAATTAGGACAAAAAATTACGAGAAACATATCCTAAAACTCAATATTGTTGACAAATGCCGAAAATGTGGAAATGTTGGTGAGTCAATTGAACACATAATGGCAGAATGTTCAGCCCTATCGGAATCTGCCTACTTAGGTCGCCATAACCAAGTTGCAAAACTAATACACCAGCACTTGGCTTTGACACACAATTTGATCGGGAAGGATACTCCTCCTTATTACAAATACTCACCACAAGAGGTTCTCGAATCTACTGATTATCTGCTGTACTGGGATAGACCTATTTTGACCGACAAAACAGTTGATTTTAATCGCCCTGATCTGCTGCTCATCGATAAAAGGAAAAAGTCGCTACCATTATCGACATTGCAGTACCACTATCTCACAACTTAAGAAAAACTGAGTTAGAAAAACAAGGAAAATATGGGAACCTAGGCTTGGAGATTAAGCGTCTATGGAAGCTTTCTAAAACAACAATATACCCCATTGTCATATCAACCGAGGGGATAATAACAACTGACCTCACAGATACCTTCAAGGCCCTTGGCATTCCTAGGAACATTCTCGTTGCCTGTCAGAGGGCGGTACTGCTGCAGACCTGCCACATCACCAGAAAATTCCTCAGTGGAAACTGATAAAGGGACTACAATGAATTTTGTTTCCCTTTAACGAAACTCGACCCTGGCTGCGCCAGAGAAAGAATACTCGTTCTTTTAAAATAATAATAATAATGACTCTTTTCTTCGAGTTTAAGTATTAATGAGAAGTGCACCGCGGTGGATGAGTTGTAAAGAGTTCCCATGTTCGAATCCTGGTGAAGGCTGGGATTTTTTAAATTGCGCGTCACTGAGTCCACCCAGCTTTGATGGGTACCTGACATTAGTTGGGGAAAAGGAAAGGCGTTGGTCGAGGTGCTGAGCACATGCCACCCTCGTTAACCGTAGGCCTCGGAAACAGATGACCTTTACATCATCTGCCATATAGACTACAAACTCTGAAAGGGAACTTCACTTTTTTTGTAAACAGTATCCATAGACATAAATATAGACTGGCCAATAAGAGAGTTTTAAGAAATAACAAGATTACAAAGAGAGTTTGTGTGATACACAAACTCAGAGGCGGCCCCCGTCGGAGTCGGATCCCTGTCAGATCCGCTTTGATATCTCAACGGACGGACAGACAGACAGACAGACAGACAGGCCACACAAAACTAATATACATCTTCCGTGCTTTGATCTTTCAACGTTAGCCTTGTAAAGCCGATGTTCAAGGCAACTGCCACACTTGTTTTATGAGTTGATTATTTTACGAGTAAATACTGGTATGTTACTCGTATGTTGGAACAAAAACAAATGTGAATATATGTGCAGTATATTAGATTATTAATTGTCTTAAAGTAGGTTTCATTTATATTGCATACTAATTAGGTTTTTTCTCTTTAAATACTGTTTGCATAAAATATTTTTAAAAATTAGATTTTGAGCTTTTAGAAAAAAAAAAGTAGCCGTTGCATCAGAACTTTGAATGCTCTATATTATCGTGATGTCTGCGCAAATATCTTTTCAAAGAATCCAACTCTACTGGTGTATAGGTAGCTCTATATCATATATATTTATTATGTATGTGATCTGAGATTTTGTCTAAAACTAAACTATATCACCGTGAATCGGAAAATACTGAAATAATTAAGTAAAAATCAGGTTAAATCATGGATCGCATAAGTTAAATCATTGATGTCGAAAGCTAGAGTGTTAATTCGATCATCTGCATAGGTGACGATATTTACCAATTGATCGATCACCACACGGTCTAAACCTGGTTATTAAATGTTTGAATAAGTTTGCGATTAATTAAAACCTAGTGGTCTGAGAAGCAGATGATCAGAAGTTCTTCTGTTTTCTATTACCGCCGTTTAACGCATAATCACCAAGTCAGTACAAGGGCTCTGTCATTGCACACTAAATATCCATTTCCTAGTCATGTCTGGGGACGTGAGGTCAAGTGGTAAAGCGCTTGAATTCCAAAAAGAGAGGTCCATAGTTCGAGTCTCGGTCAGTCCGTCCAATCCTGAAATCTATTGGGGAAGTAAAGGTGCTTGGTTGTTGTGGTGACCACATGACACTCGCGTTAACCGTGGGCTATAACAAACAAAGATGACACGTTTTTGCCCTTTAGATCAAAAGGTTTGGAAAGAGTAACTTTTGCATTATTTATGCAACTGATATTACACCAAATATTTTGCAATTAAAAATAATTTATAACTGAATTTATTTTTAAACTGAATTGCACTAAAACATACGCATGCCATATATATTTATCTATTTATCTAACTAGATGGAATGTGACACCGCTGTGACATCTGGCAATCGGCAACACAGGAAAGAAAATCACGAGGCGGAGATCCACACGTCGTCTGCTGGTAATGACGTCTCGAGAGTCTTCACATTGACCGCTACACAACAAAAACATTCTCCTCCATACGGCAGACATCATGAATCTCAGGAAACACCTGCACAGGGCCGATATTGGTCTGAACAAACCCAGCAGTGGCCAGAACATACTCAAGAGTTATCTGGACCAATGCCACAGAGATCTGCACAATGGTCCGGACAAAACCAATGGACCCTGACCACTTCCTCTGACGTCACTGTAACGCAGCCGTCCGCAAATAATAGCGTAGTGGTAAGGAAATACACTCTTTTTTCTTTTTCTCTTTTTTTTTCTTTTGAGGTCGTCGTTCTTCTCTAGATAGTTCTTACAAACCTCATATCGGCTCTGTCTGTCTGTCTGTCTGTCTGGTAAAACGTTTGTACACGTTATTCTTCTCAAACCCAACTCGCATCAAGCTGAAAATTTACACAATTATTTCTTTTACCTGAAAATACAAAAAACAATAAAAAAAAATAGTTATATAACTATTGACAATTAATTTTTTTAAGGTGTCTTGAAAATGGGAAAGAAATTGAACTTGACTGAAATGGTGATATAATTTGAATTAGTCCCCTTTATAGGTCGTCGACTGAGTCTTAGTGAAAACAATATAAAAATAGAACGAGACAAATGAAACAATAGATAAGTCTACAATCTTTCAAGTTTATAAGCTCTTCACTAGCGGAGTGGCTACCGTGTTGGCTTGAGAAGCCTGGGAAGGCTTGAGCCTTGAGTTTGCATTCAGGTCATCTTTTTTTTATAAATGCTTTTTATTATTACTCTAGATCTATCGCAAATTTAGTTGCATAACTGATCTAAACTAATTGATACAACTATTCTTAAAAATAACTTTTGTTTTATTTTTTAAGTTTAAAAAAATATTTTCTTGTTCATGATTGTTTTTCTCGAATAATTACCCAAATGGTGTTTGCTTGTTGCCAATGACCTTACTAGCAGCATTACAGATTTTATGATGTTTAAAGATATGTGTTTGAAATAAAAATACATTTTGGATGTGGCTTCCATGTCATGCTATTTCTTTTCCTTCAATTACAACAGATTGTCTTAGGGCGTAAACCTGATAGTCATATGTGCATGAGTGTATTCGTATTGATCTGTTGTTTTTGGCCGGTAGGCATCTATACTGTCATTCAATCAATTCAGGTAGGTGACCACAGCGTATAGATTGACAACAGTACTTTAGTTATCAACGGTTATTGACAATTAGTGAGAAATAGAAAAAAAAAATTTATAAAGGTCAACACGGGGAAAGATAAGGTTGTGAACAAAGATAGTCTTTATGGAAGTAGTGTAGCGGGAAATAGGGCTACGTTGCTGAAATAACTTATAAAACGTATAAATAAATTTGGGACTATAACTCACAATACACTCTTAAATCTTAAAAATGCTCCCCCCCAAAAAAAAAAAAAAAAAAAAAAAATTACAGTAGAATGTAATTGGTCCACTTCATTTATCCTACCACTTACTAATGTTTTTGATTACAGCTTTCAATTTAAGTGCTGTAACAAAACAAGGGTACAAACATGCATATTGAACAAAAAGTACAACTTACAAATGAGCTTTTTTTTTTTTAAATTATTTTTCAAATATTTTTTTTTATGGCGACGATTCTCAATGCCTTAATCTTAATATGTATAAGTATCTTATCTTTTTAATGGAACCAGTATTTGCAATGCAATAAAGACCTGTAAATTCATATTAAAATATACAAAATGTCATTTTTTTCAATTGGATGAATAATGAGCTGTACACGTAAGGAGAATGCGGTTCTGCACTGAAGACGTTTTTAGCGTCGGGGCTTAGCCCTGAACCCCACTGAGAAAGCTTTCAGCGCTTTCCCAGACTCCCTAGTTGTCAAGAGAAAGGTTTCAAGATAACTTTTTTTTTGTTTTTTATTTTATTTGTTTTTTTATTTTTTTAGCGAAGGTTGAGAGACACTGCTTTCAAAAAATCTCATTATATATGCATGCTTTACGGGTGTTTAAGCATAGGGTTATGGTTTAATGGGCACACTGGCGGATCCAGAACTTCGGAGTGGGGGTAGAGGGCGATTTTTTTTTCAAACCCTAACCCTCACGCCCAGTACACCCTAACCATAATCATAAACGCGCTTACAGCATATATATATATATATATATATATGCCTTTCTTTTGACACTCTGACCGAAAGTGGGACGAAGGAGTTTTTAAATCTTTCAGTTTTAGTCCTTATTCAGAAACGCATTCTCCTGACATCTACAGCTCATTATTCATCCTATATATATATATATATATAAAAAAGGGATCAAATTAAATAAAACAAAGTTACTTTGAGGCAAGTGCCGATCCTGAAGTGTGACTGACAATCTGACTGATACTATGCTTCCTAGATATGTCAAGTTGTCCGTGTAAGGTGACATTTGATCAAATTAAGTAGGTCAACTCGAATGCTCTAAAACTATTATGTATTTTTTTTTTTTCACAGGTCAACGATTTATATGCAGAAGGGAAGCACGATGAAGTTCGGAAGAAATCTAGATCTGTCAGAGACCTGAATGTTGGAGCAATGGTTTTTGGTTTTATTTACGACTTTATTGTAGCAGCTCTTCTGTTTTTCTGGCTCAAAAACAGCTTTAAAAATTAAAATGTTGATTTTTCTTTGTACCATCAATTAAATGAGTGTGCTGTACCAATCCGGTTTAAACTGGATTGGTGCCGAAAAAGTGAGTGTAACATCTTTTCACTTTTAGCAGTGATGATAGAAATGCGGACTATTTGCGACCCGTCTCATGATAGTTGTACCCGTTAAGCTTAACAACCTTTCTTAATCGCAGCCAGTAACAAATGTTTCGGACATTGACCCAACCATTAGGCCGATACATGATGGCCAACACTGGTCTGCAGTAAAGTTTTCCTTTTAAAATCTTGCAATGTAAAAAAATCATCTGTTTCTACGGCCCACTGTTAACGAGGGTGTCATGTGGACAGGACAGACTATCAACCTTCTTCACTTTCTTCATCTAATGTCAGGCAGCCGTTAGAGTTAGAATCAGGGGGCGTCTAAAAATATTCAGAAATTCTAAATCCCAGTCTTCTTCAAGATTTGAACCCGAGACTCAACGGTTAGGGAACCAAGCGACTTACCACTCGGCCACCACGCCGTCTATAGCAAGGGAGACATTGTTTGAGTATTGGAATATACCACTTTCCTCAACATTCCATCAACAGTTCATCCACATTCCAATGATTTCGAGTTTATGACCGTGAATTTTTTTTTATTTACGGTTGCCTCATAAATGGTCACTCTTAACTATTTCTATCAAGTCGCCATAGTTGAACAATTCATCTTATTGGCATAATTATGATACACTAGAAGGAAATTGGGTTATGGGCGGGTTTTTTTTAAACGGCTCTAACACTTTTTTCCACCAAATATGACAGATTATATACATCTTTGGGAAAAAATAATTTATTTGATTACATAGTGAAAACTGCTTAAAACTGCTTAAAACGTTATATTTTTTTTCCAAAATTTAATCAATTTAAAATTGGCTTACGCTTCAATCGCTACTCAACGGGAAGTCCCTAATTCTACTCATATGTTTCTTTATACTGAATAGAAAGTGGAATAAATGAATAGGCGTTTTGCAAATTGACTTATGTAGAAATTAGATGTACTGTTAATAAAATAACTTGATTGTGTAAGCTAACTGGTGGTAATGCCTCTTGCAGCAGGGCCGGTCTTAGGCCACTGCAAACTATGTGATCGCACTGGGCCCCGCGCTTCCATAGGCCCCGGGCTAATTCAAGGTGTTATTATTAAATTGCAAAATATATACGAAAAATTCTCCTGAATTTATTTAAATTTCCAGAAAAATAGAAAACAAAATCATTTTTGGGTATCATTCATTGTGGAAACGCCAATCCTATGCGCGATAAAAGAAAAAAAAAAAGGCATTGTCAGCTTTCATGTAATAAAATAAAATAATCGGGCAAATTTTTACCTTAATCGGAGGTTGCAATACTTGTACACTAGAAGGAAATTGGGTTATGGGCGTTTTTTTTTTTAAACGGCTCTAACACTTTTTTGCCACCCAAATATGACAGATTATATACATCTTTGGGAAAAAATAATTTATTTGATTACATAGTGAAAACTGCTTAAAACGTTATATATTTTTTTTTTCCAAAATTTAATCAATTTAAAATTGGCTTACGCTTCAATCGCAACTCAACGGGAAGTCCCTAATTCTACTCATATGTTTCTTTGTACTGAATAGAAAGTGGAATAAATGAATAGGCGTTTTGCAAATTGACTTATGTAGAAATTAGATGTACTGTTAATAAAATAACTTGATTGTATAAGCTAACTGGTGGTAATGCCTCTTGCAGCAAGGCCGGTCTTAGGCCACTGCAAACTATGCGGTCGCACTGGGCCCCGCGCTTCCATAGGCCCGGGCTAATTCAAGATGATTAAATGATGCTGGACAATAATTTATAGTCAAATATTATTCCCTAAATTAAATTAATGATTTTTTTTTTTTGTTTCTGATTTGTTCAAGCATTAATTGTACAGATAAATTTCAAAAGATTTATATCAGAGCTATTCATAATTTAACAAAATATATTGTGTATAGGCCTATAAACCTATAATCTGCCAATCAGTGCCGTAGCTAGGGTGGGGAAGGATGGGGAGGAGGGATAATTTGAACCCCTGGGATAAAGAGAGAGCCCCCAATTAAGATCTTGAAATTATTTTTTACCTTAAGTATTACGTGAAATTCAGGGTCGTCAAGGACGTCAAGGCTCCCGGGCCCTCAAATGATGGCAATTTTCTAAATACGCCACTGCTACATACCATTTATTATATATGTAAATGTATAAAATAATGTATATATTTATTTTTTGTGATTAGCTCTAGATCTAGAAGATTGAAGACGTGTAAATACATTTTCTTAGTTATTTTATTCATACATTGTAATAGGTATGTTTTTTTTTTTCCAAAGTTGATATTGTAGACCTAGCCAGTCAAGTCATGTAACAAAAAGTTATCTATTGTTATGCAATCCAATGGCCACTTTCAAACAAAAATTTCATCCTATATATTATTGACTTTGTATATAAATATGGAGGTGTGGTGACTGAGCGGTAAAGCGCTTGACTTCTGAACTGGGGGTCCCGGTTTGAATCTTGGTGAAGACTTTGATATTTATTTCGGGATCCTTGGGCGCCTCTGAGTCCACCCAGCTCTAATAAGTACCTGACATTAGTTGGGGAAAAGTAGAAGCGGTTGGTCGTTGTGTGGCCACATGACACCCTCGTTAACCGATGGCTACAGAAACAGATGGCCTTTACATCCTCTGACCTATTGACCACAAGGTCTGAAAGGTGAACTTTTTTTTGTACATGAATATAGTGAATGATACAACTCTGATTTCGTCGTTAAGAGTCAAGGCAATTGTGCTTTCGAGAGTATGATGATTGTTTACATTAAGTATGTGAAGTTTAGCAGTAGTAAGATTTCTTTGACGTTTTTTCGATTTTTAATACTTTGAATATATTGTTTTAAAACCTTATCTTTGTTCAAAGGAATTATACAGATAGTTCAGTTACTTTGGCAGCTTCTATAACTATATATATATATATACCAATATTCAGTTTTTTTTTTCCAAAGTCATGTAGCATCACGACCATGTAGCCTCACGAACATGTAGCCTCATTAACCTTTGAAAATGTTTGAGATAAAATTATAAATATTCAATACAAAATCAATATCTATGTACTTTTTAAATTATTACATACTAGTCGACCCAAGGCGTAGCATACGCCGCTATTTAGTGACGGGTGAAAACTTCATGAAACACGCAGTTGTCCGAATGGGCTGGGCTTGAGCAAACAACTGTGTTTGAATGAAAAGAACTCTGGGAAGAGCAACATACAATTGTCCATGACTAAAAACAGGTTTTGGAAGCTACAGGCATATCTTTTTGAACGTTTGGCCTTGTGCTTTATTAATCGTCATGGCAAAAGCTAAACTAACTGGGAATTGTCTGCGCGTAAAAGGTAAAAGGCACATTTGAATCTGATGGAGTCAGGGAGATCAAGGGAATAAGGACAGTTTGTGAAGTAGCAGCTGAGATAGTTTTACACGCCAGAACGTTGCGGTGAATGCAACCTCTATAAAGCAGGTTTTTGGAGAGTCGTAACAGTACCATAGGGAAATTTTAAAAAATTCGTAAAATTAGTTTTAGAAAGGGCTCTTGTTGTAATGCCTTATTTGGAAGTGTAAAAAAAAGGATAAAAGTGAATAAAAGATATTATACACAGTTAGCTAGCGTATTTTTCTGATTTATAATTACATATTTCATATTCATAAATGCGGCCCCCCATTTCCCATTATTTTTCTAATGCGGCCCTCGATGAAAAAACTTTGCCCACCCCTGTATTATAATAAATATTTCCTAACCCCCCCCCTCTTTTTTTATAAGCCGTGCTCTCTGTCGAGGTGGGGAAACTCTACGTGGGGTAACTCTAGTCCGCCTTTCAGAAAAAAAAAGAGTTATCTTTCCATGACTTCATTATGGTGTAACGCATGGTTGAGCCATGAAGAGATATATATAGAGTATTTTTAAATATGAAATTACCAGTTGCAATTCAAATAGAAATGTTATATAATTAAAACAAAGAAATCAAAACAACAACAAAAACAAAAATTAAAAAAAAAACACATCTATCTGCTTAGCGAGCAGCATTGATGCAAGCAAATAACTGCAAGTGACTAGTGGGCAGAGCGCCTAAAGAGAGCACGAAAACCCTTCTCCCAGATACCCCCTCCCCCCACTGGTCCACATACGAGATAGGACGATAGCTCTCTGAGCATGCTATAAACGTACAAGTAGCGGTATATAAAATCTATAATTTGTCTACTTAGAGGGACTAAATGATGATAATGAATCCGAATTAGGCAGACAAAATATGAAGTTTATTGGTGATAAAAAAATACTGCAATCTCTCGTCAGTTACATGGGTTCACAAGTATCATACATCCGCAAAACAGCGGTATCAAGTATACATTCAATATGATTAGTTACAGAAGAAAAAACACAAGTAGAATCCGCGTCACAACGGGTAACAGTAAATATTATAGTCACTATTCGACTCTTGAAATCAAGAGGAAAACTATCAAAATACTTAAGTTCATACTAGACCGAAAGACTCTAAGTTGCTACTAAAATACTTGACTGTACAGATGATAACACTTGACAGACTTAACTTTACTGACCGACTTCGAGTGACTGACTGAACTCAAGTCCATCTTTTTCATTCCACTTCCTGATTTAACATCAAGAGTTTCACGTGTACGTCCCCCCCCCTGTCTTAACCAAAGGTGAACATATCACAATATCACAATAATGTCAAACGAGACTGTGACAGGGACACATTTATGAAATTTGACCATATTCTTCTCTAAATATACATTTTTTTTTTCGTTCTTCATTAAGAGAAAGAATATATTTTACTAGTCGACCGGCGGCGTAGCATACGCCGCTACTTAGCAGGGCCAACCTTAGGCCACTGCAACCTATGTGACCTCAGTGGGCACCGCACCCGCACTTTTATAGGACCCGCGCTAATTTTATGTGTATAAATTAGGCCTATTAAATTAAACAATTTTATAGCTTATATTTCCCGTGGCCTCCTGTCGATTTAACAGGAGGTCCAAATCTCCCCGAAATTGCAAAATATACGAAAAAGTTCTGGAAATATGCGGAAATTATTTGGAAAACTCATACAAATCTCTTGAAATATATAGACGAAAATTGTCATTATTTTCGCCTTTTAAATTACCTAGGATAACTCCCTCCATACGAGTTGCAAACATAAAAATAAAAGAGTGACCCAAACACTTGAGTGTGCCCCTTTTTTTTTTTAACGTGAGGTAGAAATAAAAACCAAAAAAAAAGTGATATTGCAACGGTCCAAACCTGCTATAAACGTGTTCTACCCCCCCCTCGTCTTGTTTTCTCGTGGACTATCCACAGGGTTATCTTTCCTTTACTTCTTCTTGACCGAACTGAGGGCAGAAGAGAATTATATCTATAGATATAGATTGTGAGCTTCAAAATAATACGTTATGTTTCTACGGATAGCAAGTAAATATATACCAGGGAGGAGGGTCAGCAACAAGTGTGACGCGGAACATGCGTGGCACTCCGCAAAAAGTTCCACGTGGACTACCAAATCTTAATAAGTTACTTATAAAGAATAAATAACTAATAATTTATTTCATTATTATAACTCGCTATTTGGCAGAATCTGCTTAGTTATCAGCTTTCGTAAATATATACACACTTATATACAAAACAAGGAATAAAAGTATTTAAACTGTCTTGCTGAACATCGAATACATGTTGTTCACCACTTTTACAACTATTCACTATTAATAGTAAAGGACAGAAACGTCTCTTTAGTAGGGGTGATTACACCCAGTAATATTTATAAGACATTTATGCAAATGATTTTAGATTATTTGTCAAATCTTATTTTACATTTGTTTTCTTAAGTTAAGTAAGTTCTTTCATACTAATTACTACATTTACATAATATTTTATTTGTTTTTATAGTGAAAAATATATATAGTATGCATATAAGTTAGACTAAATCGAAAACAGCAATTAATAAGTATTTTTTCATAATAATCGCGTGAACAGCAGTGCTACACCACCATAATATAACACTTAACAGAAGGGAAACATTTTTGTTTACGAAAATGTTTATTTTTATGGATTAGAAAAAGAGATCGACCCATTATAAAACGAAGAGATCAATTAGATATTTATTATAAGACATTAGTTAGGCCAGGTTCACGTCTAACTTTACATTCACTATCACCTATCCTTTGGTCTGCTGGACTGCTTGGGCACCCCACAAGATCTGTCAACCTTCTTTATCAATTTTTCTGTCATTTGTCTTTGATAGAATTACATTCTGATGTTTTTTTTCTAAAAAAATGAAACCTGCCTTTTTAAATACCTAGGTGTACTACTTCTGGGATCGATTTTGAGTTTGTGTTTCAACACAAACTGTCTTTGTAACCTTGTTGTTTTTTTTTTAAAAAAAGGATTTTCTATATTTTGCTTGTTTTAAGTTAATGTTAATCAGTGACTTAAACTCTGCCAAGACGTTGGTTTTCCTGGCTGATTCAATCAAGCCGTACCATGTTCTAATAGCACCGCTGAAGTAGGAGATTTTGTACAAATTTGTCCTAGCATAAGGAATAAGGATTATGCATTTATATTACTTTCTTTCTTTGAATGTATTAGATTGACGTTTCTGTTCTGACAGCCTTTAGGTAGGACTTCAAAGCCACACCTTTCCAGGACACGAGTGACGTGCATAACGGAACAGTGTACATACAGGGGCGTAGCTACAAAGTTGCCAGCATTTGGAGGCCCAGGGGGCTTGATCTCTTTGGGGGCCCATGCATGTTGCGTAATTTTTAATATTTAATAAAAAAAAAACCCTCTCTCTTTTGTGTGCCCCTCTAGAATGGGGGAGCGGGGGTATTTTAAAATTCTCCCCCCTACCTCCACCCCTTCCCCTAGCTACACCACTGTCTACATGTTGATGTCGATTCAACAATCTCTCTCTCTCTCTCTCTCTCTCTCTCTCTCTCTTGTCATGAGCTTTCTTTCCAAGTTACATTATGGCTTTTCAAACATAAGCAAACTCGACGTAAGGGATATAGGCCTACTTGTAATGTAAACAGGATCTGATGATTTTTTTTTTTTCATTGCACGCATACGATTGAATATGTTATGTGTAGCCTTGAAACAGTAACGTTTGGCTCAAGGTACTGTTGGCCTGCCTCACACACTTAGTGCATTACTTTCATGAACATTTTATTCTTTTGAACTGTTAGTAACGTTTAGTACAATTTGTTATTCAATTCAATGTATTTTCTTTTTGCATTACTTTGTTATTGTTGTACAGTATTTACGCTGAGGTTGTCAATTGTAGTCAAAACAAATTTCCATTTGTTTGGATCAATAAAGCTATCTTATCTTATTTTAGGTGAGTAAATATTATATACAGAGGCGTGAGTGAGTAGGGAGGGAAAGGGGGAACGATGTTGAGGCGTCACCTGGTTTGGGGGGGGGGCGCCACACGCAGATAGAGAGGTGCATAAAAGAAAACATTTTAGATATTTTGGTGTGGTAATATCTTCTAAGGTTATTGTATTATACTATTATTAAACCTTTTTTTTGTTATTATTTATAACCCTATATTTCTATGTGATGTTTACGGAACAAAAATTTAAGGGGGTGTGTGACAAAAAAGTACCTTGCCACTTGCTCTTGTTTCGCTCACTACGGCTCTGATAATACATATGAAATTTTTAATATATATATATATATATATATATATATATATATATAAATATATTTATTTATATAAACCTCTATATCAATTGAAAGCAATCGTGGTAAAAGTTTCCTGGGCTCGACTCAGGGCCGGATTAAGCCAATTTGGTGCCCTAGGCACAAACTCATATGGGTACCCCCTTGTGCCCGGACCCCGATCCTCCACTGACAGCTGGTATGTTCAATATTATGCAAAAAAACTAACAAAGACAAACGATTATGAACACATATGTTTGTACTACCGTCACTCATATTAAACCTACAATAAGGTATAACTGTATTATAGGATTTTTAAGCGTATTTTCTCTTTTAAATTTATTCTTTTATTTTTTTACTTATTTTTTTTATTTTCTTCTTTTTAAATTTAAATTTTCTTTTTTTTTTGTAAGCGTTTTTTCTTTTTATTACAAATAAAATTTTATTATGAAATACATTTTAAACATACAAAATTTAATAAATCACACAAAATCCTTTAGTTCAACAGCATCCCAACATTTTTTTTCAACGTGGCGATAATAACTGAGAAAGTCAGAGAGAGAGCACACATTTACATTCTAAAGTTCTTTTTTCTAGATTTACGTTTGGCAAAGTTTTTGAGTATATCATCAAAGTTAATTTTGCGCAACAAGTCCGCTTCAATCATCAGCAGAGACAAGGAATAAGCCTTTTTTGTTTCATTGTTGATCAACTGAGAAAAAGATCGCTCAGTTGAACAGTTCGTGACCATTAATGTTAAAAATATGCGCAAGGCGATTTCTACATTTGGAAAAGCACACTCGATCTTGTCTCTAAGTATTACTTTGTAGAGTTCTGCATGACTGAACGTGTTGTTCTCAGATTTTGATTCACGAAACTTGTGGCGAAATTATTGTTCAGATCTTCAGGATAAGCATTAATTAGTGCTTCACAAGACTGCAATGTTTGTGGTAGGCATACATCGACCAAACAAGGAAATCGAACTACTATATCATTATATACCTGCTCTCGTCTGCTCATCTCTGTCTCAAGTTTGTCAACAAATCGCGTAGAAAGTAGATGTACGAAATTTGTCTCTGGCATTCAGTGAGACCTCAGGCGCATTACCATCAATGACCACTGTCTTTCGTTTACGATTACGGGTCAAAGTTGCCTTATATTACACACCTGGTGTTAGTTCTTTTGAAGCTTCTTCAAATCTTTCAAATTCTTTCCTAGATTCATGCAAGTGATCTGCTAGTGAGGAATACAAATCAG
Source organism: Biomphalaria straminea (assembly GCA_021533235.1). NCBI lineage: Eukaryota > Metazoa > Mollusca > Gastropoda > Planorbidae > Biomphalaria > Biomphalaria straminea. The sequence continues at coordinate 26,160,408 of JADKLZ010000167.1, forward strand.
CATGTTTTCAAATTCACATATAGTTTTGGATAAATAAGAAGGATTTCCTTTTCCAGAATTTCCATATTTCGCAATGTGTGATGCTAAAAAATGGATCAAACTGACTGACCAACCTTCCATTTTGTAAAGATCCAAATTTTTCATTTGTCCCTCTAAAAGCCAGACAACGCTCAGCTATTGTACAAATAACCGCTGTTACTGGCCTCAAAATATGTTCCCAGTAACTGTACTCCTCATTAATTTGCTTTTCTAGCTTTTGTAGTAGACCCGAGCCTTGTCGACGAGTAGGTATATTAACATGCAGTCTTTATGAGTAGCGCTTTGTTCATGATTATCAACTTGAATGTTATTTTTCCAGTCACTGAACCCATTTTTATCAGCTAAACTATGCAAATGTAATGAAATGTACAGCCATTTAATTTCACGTCGACAAATTAGCACTATTCAGAATTGTTTTCATTAGCAGACCAAAACGGAAGTGAAGTTGTCGCTAGGCATTAGTGCGTTACGTAGCACAAACATCTCGTATGAAAGTAAAAAAATAGCACAAAATGCTTCGAAGAAAAATAGCAAAAAATTGGATGGGGATATTTTACCCTCAGGTTGTGGGACCAAGGTTAAATAATGTGCGATTCAATATTACATTTGCGTTTGCTAATGTCATGTCGATTTCGCGCGGCTACCGGGACAATATACACATTTTTATTGCGGACTTGTGGTGCCCCCCAAACGCTTGGTGCCCTAGGCATGTGCCTTGTTTGCCTAATGGTTAATCCAGGCCTGGCTCGACTCCTTGTGACAACTGTGATTTTTAATTTAGGGATCCTTAGGGCGCCTCTGAATCCAGCTCTAATTGTCCGTTGTTCTGGCCACATGACACCCTAGATAACCGTAGAAACTGATGACCTTTACATCATCTGACCTATAGATAGTAAGGTCTGAAAGGGGAATTTGAGTATTTTTTAAAAATGTCAATACATATAGACTACCTTTTCCATACATATATATACATGTACTCCTTTATTGTCACACTCACAAATACTCCTATATATTCACATCACGGACCTATATATTTTAATTCTAAACAGAACATTGAAATCTTTAAAACTACCAAAAAACTGAAACGGGGGATTGTTTTGTAAAGTAGTTTTAAAAAATAACGTTGTTGTTTTTTTAAATCCTAGCCTATGTAATTGAACGGGAAAAATAAGAACACTATTGTCTCTTAATTATACGTTTACAGTTTTTAGATACTGTTAGATAGCTAGTTTAGTTTATTAGGTTGCGCACTTTTATGTACTGACAGTGAACGCACATTTTATGACAACATAGACTGTAGGGTTAGAGGTTAAGTTTGACGTAGAGGAAATCAGTTACCGCTAGACTCTCGAGGGGAATAGATCGTTATTGATGACTGACTAGACTGTGGCCCATTCTGTAAATAAACGTTGTTATTTGAAATTTACCTTGATGTCAGCTTGGTTATTTGAGACTTCGTTCCTGTTATAAATTCTTCATCTTGTAACGGTGCATGTTATCTAAGGACTCGCAACTATAATACATCTTACAAGGTACGCACGCACTTAGTTTATTTAATAAACTTAGAAATACTTCAGCTACAACTGATCCACACAGTCCGTTACAATACACAATCTATATCCAGAAAGATCTAGGTAATCATTCTATTTAAATTTGAAAACTAAATTTATACAATAATTAAAATCTACAAACATGAATTATTTCGATCTAGGATTTTTGAAAAATTATGTCAATGAAATTTAACAGGAAACGGCTTTATTTCATAGATTTGCTTAAATATATAGTTAAGTGGTCAATATTAATAACAAACCAGAACCCATTCTATATAAAGTCTGCAAATGGTTTTGTATTATTTCTAAACTTTGAAAACTAAAGATCATTACTTTTCTGAGACAGAAAAAATCAATTTTTCTAGATTCGGCCCAACTTCCCGTACAATTTGGAAAAGAGGTATGTACATAACAGAGCTGAAACAATTTAGGCTTAAAGAGGGCGTGGCCGTGAGCTGGAGTTAATCTCCTCCCCGTTATTTTTATGTAAATTCATTTTATTGTTAGTCTAAAATGTTTTAAAAATGTTTACATGTTTTCGGATGTTATTTCAGAGTTAAAGATAATTACTTTGTAGTCCAAACCTCCCGCAGGACGACGGAGGATGGGAGCGGGCAGGGATTGAACCCTAGACCATCGATAAATGTGAACGTCCGTCCAGCGCGCAAACAGCACGACCAGGCATCCATCTAGAATAGTTTATATATATTAAAAATTTAATGACATGACTAATCCAAACTAATTGACAAAACTATGCTTAATGTAAATTGTTGTTTTTTATTTTATTTTAAAGTATTTTCTATAATTTCTTGTCACCTACAAATGTCAACAACACTTCATAGCACGTATCCTGATTTAGAAGACATCGTATAAAAACAATCGTATCATTTATCACACAATAAAAACTAACATTTTGGCGCGTGCCTATTAGGGCTGGAGATTGTGGAGCATCATAATATAGGCAGCTTTAAGGATGAAAAGGTGTTCGGGCAAAATCCATATTTACACATATACCTACTATTTCCACCTAGCCCGTGTATAAGCTAGTTTACATATGTAAATATTTTTCAATACAAATATTCAAATTGTGCTACACCAAATGTTGGAATATATTCTACGATTACAAGCTTTCAGAAATAAAACATTCCTTTAGTATCAGGTAAATTCATATATTTCACTATGTAGTGATGCTTAGTGAAGGAAACTGGTCTAGTGCAAGAAGTTGGTTAAGTCAACTTTGTTACATATCAAGAAAAAGACAGTGTTCACCCTGATTGTCAAGTGTGTACTATTTCTTCCGATGTTAACCTTAATTTTGAAAAAATGAGTTTAAAAAACAAACTATGAATTTATAATTGATGAACTCCAGCGGATATACTACAATAAACAATGTATGTGAATATGAACTGTTCACAACTTCTAATTAACCTTCACTACTCAACAGTATTGTAGGGTTGGGATGGGATGCCTGATCTGTCAACTGGTACACACATCAACACAATCAGTGAAAGCTATAAACAATTTTGGTTCTTCGCTCTTTGTAAAGAACATGAAAAACCGTTCTTGTTTCGCTAATGCTCCTATATCTGCAACTATGACTCTATAATTTATGAACTCCAGCAGGTATATTACAATGCACAGTGTATTTAATCATGAACTATATACAATCCCTCAATAACCTTCACCGCCCAACAGTATTATATGGTCTGGACGTGGATACGTTAACCTGTTTGTCTTGTGTGTTACTTTAAACGAATATATAATCTGAATAAAAAAAAATTAGAGAAGGAAATTAATTTAATATCTACTAATTTATAGGCATTTTCAAAAATAAAATAATACAACAAGAGTGGTCAAGAAATTACAATTCATTTAATATCCGCTAATTTTTAGACATAAAAAAAAAATAATACTTGAAATTTTCAAAAAATTACAATTCATTTAATAATTACAAATTTGTAGACATTTAGAAAAAAAAGAGTGTTACTTAGCGATTACAATGTATGCACAGACCACGATGTCGATAGTATTGCAAATACATATGGCTTAATGGAACATTGAGACTCCCCTTTCTTTCTACCAAACTCGACAGCCGCCATACGGCTCACTGAACCGAAGCCAATCTATAGGTCTCGCTTGGACTCACTAGACTGACTATATGCATACTCTCACACCATACGCGTTTTAGTTACACGGCAACGAGGGACTATCTAATCACCAAAACAGGAGTTTGTTTAGAGGTCATCTTACAAATTAGTAAAATGTTCTCATTTCAGACCTTGTGGTCTTTAGTGCAGAGGATGTAAAGGTCATCTGTTTCTGCGGCCTACGATCAATGAGGTAGTCACGTGGCCAGCACAACGACCAAATGCCTTTACTTTTCCCAACTATTATCAGGTACCCATTAGAGCTGAATGGACTAAGTGTCGCTCAAAGATCCCGATTAAAAATCCAATTTTTCACCAAGTTTCAAACCAGGGATCCCCGTTTCAGAAGCGAAGCGATCAGCCACTGTGCTTCCTATCTTACAAAGTACACACAAAAAATGAAACAAAATTCAATTGCAGAATATGTAGTTACGGCAAGGGAAAATACCATTCCAGGTGAAAGCAGCTATAACAACACGGGAAAAAAAAGCGTGCTTTTTTTTAACGTACGGTCAAACCGTGTAGTCTGCAAGCGGCCTAAGATTTTAAAACATCTAAAATTCAAGAATGATCACCGAAAGGAATCATCGTGTGTCTCTCAAGAAAGAAGAATCCATGTCTTGATGGTTATAAAAAATATTTGAGGTTGTCTCCGTTATAAGTGTTTGAATGTTAAATTTTCCTTTTTTAATACATTTATTTGTCGGTAAAAGAACATGTGTAGTTTTTTTTGGGGTGTTAGTAAACTACAAGTCCAAATCCCCTTAAACAGTGGTCAGGATTCGTGGGGAATAAAATTTGAGATAAAATTGTCACAGGGAGACACCAATGCAAGAAGGGGATTCAGTGTATAAGTTTCCTCATCAAACTGCGTTGATTTCAACTTCCTGTTTGTATTGTGTGGATCAAGGTCATACGTGTCTTCAGTTTAAAGAGAGGGAGAGAAAGACAGAAGGAGAGAAAAAGAGAGTTAAGGAGAGAAAGGGGGAGGGAGAAAGAGAAAGGGAAAGAGACGGAGTGAGAAATAGAGAGAGGGAGAGACAAGAAGTGAGAAAGAGAGAGAGGACTAGAGATATGGAGAAAGAGATACAGGGAGAGAGAAAAAGAGAGGATGCAAGGGAGACTGAGAAAGTAAGAGAGAGAGAAGAGAGAGAGGAACGATGAATTCACATTAGTACATTACATACTAAAGCTCAACACACACACCTAACCTTTTCTAGGGATTTCTCTGTTTTAACACACTAGCTAACCGGCGGCGCCGCTTTTCTGCAGGGCCGGCCTTATGCCACTGCAACCAATGCGACCGCAATGGGCCCCACACTTTCAGAGGACCAGCTTTAATTCAAGGTGTATAAATTATTAAATTAATCCATTTTATAACTTAAAGAGATTTCCCGCGCACTGCTGTCGATTTACCAGGAGTCTTGTGTGTTATGTTTAATCCCAGACAACGAACAAGATTGTGCGGTGTGTCTACCAAAAACTTGAACTTTTCTCTTTTTTTTTTTTAGCATTACAGACCTTATATAAACTGCCTACAATCACATGGACAGACGACGCCATGACCGCGAAGATGAGGAGAGACTTAAAAAATTCGAGCCACTGGAAGTCACGTTCTTAGATCGAAAGACAGGGGTAAGTTTTCGGACACACATTTGTTTCACAAAAAATAGATATATTAATATTAACACTGCACATAATATTTAATTGATAAAGTTATGTATTTGATCTCCAGGTAGAATACTCAGCTGATGGACAGCAATCTTGGTTAGCACAGGGGCAATCAACAGACTTACAGAACTTTTCTGAAGAGGGTGTAAACTATCCCTCCCAACCCTGGCAAGGAGAGTACAGAAATCAAGCGGTAAGAGCATAATCCTACTGTTTTTGTGATTTAATTCAATTTAATTATTTTTTTTTAGATACAAGAAACATTTTAACAAAAATATATTTCTCTTTTATACAATTAAATTCTGGCAGCCCATCTAATGATTTCTACATAAAACAGTACGCACAATATTTCTAAACTTCTATTTATTAATAAGTATCTGTACAGAAATATATGCTGGAATTCCTGCTGACCTGTTTTCAAAATAGACCAAATTTAATTTTAAGATTATATTTTGAAAAACTATAACAGTATAACGCACAATCCAGAGTTTTCACTGTGTGGACAATTTGCTAGTAATTGCTCAAAACTAAATATACATAAATTAACAATTTCTCTGGAAACATCATTAGAGCCTTCTACGAGATATGTGCCAAACGAAGTTAAATCTATGAATCAACAAGCTAATATCTAGGAAGCTGTTGCTCTAAATACAGTATTTCTATGTTTTATAATATCCACTATCACTATCAGGCTAGTAATCTAGCAAAACTTTCATTATAAGATAAGATATTTTTAATTGGTCCAATCAAAAGGAAATTCAGTTTGACTATAATTAGACCACCTCAGCGTTACCACTGACGTAACAATAACACTATAAATAATTACACCGAAACCAAAGGGATAATAGCAAAAAATGCTGATTATGTCACAGTGTAATCAGGTCGAATAAAGAAAATGTATCGTTTATTGGAAGCGATATGCCTTATTTTACTATTTTTATTTGTAGTCATTGTCGAGCACTGAGAAGTTATCTTTTCAAAGAATCCAACTCTGCTGTTCTATAGATAGATCTTTATCATGATCTGTACAGTATATATATATATATATATATACATATATATATGTATTAATAGGTATGTGATCTGAGTTTGGTCTAAACCACTATAAGACTGTGAATCGGAAAATAGTGAAATAATTAAGAAAGAATGAGATTCAAACATCGATCACATAAGTTAACCGTCGGGCATTAAAAAAAGACGACGCGTTTTGGTCCTTCAGCTCAAAAGGTTTTAAAAGAATACCTTATTAAAACCTAGAGGGGGTTTCGAATTCAAGATCTTTCTTTTCTAAATTAAAGCTCTTTATGCAGATAACACAACACCAAATATTTGGCTATTCAAAATATATTAAAAACTGACTTTATTTAAGCAACATATTGCAATGGGAATAGATATATACATATATTTTATATAACTAGATGGAATGTGACACATATACGGTTCCACAAGATATAACGCCATCTGGAAATCAGCAAAACTGGAAAGAAACTCACGAGATGGAGATAAACACGTCGTCTGCTGGTAATGACGTTTCCAGAGTTTTCACCGTGACTGGTCAACAGCAAGTACCTCCTCCTTCATACGGCAGATACCATGAACCCAAACAAACAGCTGCACAGGGTCAATATTGGCCTGAACAAACTCAGCAGTGGCAAGGACACACTCCACAGTTGTCTGGACCAACGCCACAGTGGTCAGCACAAGAACAACAATGGTCCGCACAAAACCAATGGCCCATGACCACTTCCTCTGACGTCACTGTAACGCAGCCGTCCGCAAATAGTAACGTAGTGGTAAGTAAATAGCATTAAGTGTCATAAAAACACTCTTTGACCAAGTGCCGGCAAAAGGAAAACATTTTCTCTATTATGAGGTCATCTCCTCCTTCCAGATTGTTTTTACCAAGCTCATATCAAATCCGTCTGTCTGTCTGTCTGGCAAAAAGTTTGTGCACGTCATTTCTTCCACACCCAGTCTCGGACAATCTACTTTGTATTCACCCGTCACCAAATAGCAGGGCCGGACGTATCATTGTAGAGCCCAATGCGAAAAGGATTCCTGGGGCCCAGTTTGGGTAAGGAAAGTAAAATTAAGAGTTTGTATTAGAAAATATATTCGTCTTTGCATTTTATTAATTCTTTACTACGCACAGAATTACGAGCCTTGCGTGTAACGAAGTCATACAGTATACCATACAAAATTCTATTTCCTACATAGATCACGCTCAATAGCAAGAGCTATTAAATGTTTCAATCTATCTCTGAGAAATGTGGAGCTCAAGTAATTTTTCATTAGTTTGAGGCGCGAGGAGCCTCTTTAACTAGATTTCACAATAACAGATATAGCATAATGCCTTTTTTTTAATCGCGCGTTAGATTTGCGTTTTCCATATTGAATGGGATCCCAAAATGACAATTTTTGTCAAAATATTTTAGGAGATTTGTATGAGTTTTCAAATGATTTTAATATTTTCCGGAGAGTTCCAGGACTTTTCCCGTCTATTTTGTACTTTCAGGAGATTTCCAGGAGATCTTGGTAAATCAGGAGACCACGGAAAATCTGTTAAAAGTTATGAAATGGTTTAATTTAATAATTTACACCTAGGATTAGCGTGGAGGTATGACAGTGGGGGGGGGGGCACTGCGGTATCAAAGGATGCTGGGGCTTAAAGCCGGTCCTGCAAAATAGTGGCGTATGTTACGTCTCTGCTCGACTAGTAATCTGAATTAGTCCCCTATATATCTAAGGACGTCTAAGTCGTCTAGCAAAACAACGTAAAAATAGAACGAGACCAATGAAACAACAGATATCGTTACAATATTGAGAAGCCAGAAAAGGCTTGCACTCTGAATTCGCATTCAGGTCGTTCCTATTTGTTCCATTATATTTTATTTGTATAAATACCTCTTTATTGTTAGTCTAGATGTATTGCAAATTTAATTAAACGCCTGACTTAAACTAATTAGTACAACTATTTAATTTAATATTTTTTTTTGTAAAGTTTAAAAAATATTATTTTCTTGTTTATGATAGTTTTTTCTAGAATAATTATCCAAATGGGGTTTCCTTGTTGCCAATGTCCTCACTTGCAGCATTTAAGATTTGATGAATAATAACGAAACTCTAGGTTTAAAGTATAAGACACAAAATCAGCTGGTTAATCTTACGCCATCTTCGTTGACAACAACAGTTACAAGGGATGCTACTCCCTAACAACGAGGGGTACAACCTATATAAAATGAGCATTAACAATGTTACCTCAATAGTTTGTGATAGAAATAAAAATACATTTTGTATGTAGTTCCCATGTCATGCTATTTCTTTTCCTTCAATTACAACAGATTGCCTCAGGGCGTAAGCCTGATAATCATATGTGCATGAGTATATGCGTCTTGATCTGTTGTTTTTGGCCGATAGGCATCTGTTCTGTGATTCAATCAAGTCAGGTAGGTGATCACAACTTATGAATTTACATTAGTGATTTTTTGTACTGAGTGTTATCTAAAAATCAGTGATAAATACTGATATATTGTATAAAGACCAACACGAAACAAAAGAATAGGTCGTGAATAAAGTAAATCGTCATAGAAGAAGTGCAGCGGGAAATAGGCTATGTTATTGAAATAACTAATAACTAAATAGCTTAAAAAATTACTAAATAAATAACATTAAATTAATAAATAAATAAAATAAATAATAACTAATTAAATAACGGAACAAATAACCAATAACTAAATAAATAACAAAGTAACTAATAATTAAATAACTAAATATATAAATAATTGAATAACCACATAATTATCTACATAAATAAGTTAATTAAAAATTAATTAAATAACTATATAAATGACTTAACAAGTGACTAATTAAATAGCTAAATAAATAAATTAGTAACTGAACAAATAACTAAATATAAAACGTAATAAATATCTAGATAAATAGCTAAATCAATAACTAAATAAATAATTTAACAAAAACTAATTGAATACCTAAATAAATAACTTAATAAATGGCTTAACAAGTAAATAATTAAAAAAGATAAATAAAACAATTAGTAAGTAACTAAATATATATATAATGGTGTGCATCACGAGTAGGCCTACTAGATGAAACTTTGATACAAAAGGAGGGACTGCTTTAGATCCGGCTGAAGTGATCTGTAGGTTATGGGATTCTGAACTATCCTAAGGACTAAGTGCCGTCCTGTGTGATACTAGGGAACTGATTGGATGACCTGGAGCGACACTGGGAAAGTGGGAAGTGTGTCGGTTGGCTGTTCTGTTGTTAAGTAGGGCTTGTAGAACTTAAGACATTACTCCCTGTGACTTGATAGCTGAAGTCTAATTATTTGTTTATAGCTGTAAATAAATACATCGTCTATTATTACTACTTCCTTGCATTACATAAAATCTGACCCAGGAAACTACAGACCAGTATCACTTACCAGCATCACATCCAAAATCCTAGAACACATAATATGTAGCAACATCATAAGCCACTTAGATAAACATAATGTCCTTACTCCATACTATATGGCTATAGAAAATATACACAACCAATAGGACCTATTGATGATTTTTCTAAATGTTTAGATAATAGCGAACAAGTAGATGCTATCTTACTAGATTTTTTCAAAGCTTTTGACAAAGTTCACCACCATAGTTTGCTTAAAAAATTAATTAATATATCTTATCTATTTACAAGCTGTGTACAGATACACACAATACGTAGTGCAACTAGAATGCTCTAGAACTATTCTGTATTTTTGTTTTCCAGGTCAACGATTTATATGCACAAGGGAAGCACATTGAAGCCGAGCAGAAATCTAAATCTGTCAGATGCCTAAACATTGCAGCAATAGTTTTTGGTTTTATTAGCTACGGTGTGGCTGCAGTTAACGTGTTTTTCAGACTCAAAAACAGCCATTTAATCTAAAATGTTGATTTTTTATAGCATCAATGAAGTGCATGTATTATCCCAGTTGTTCGAATAAAATTTCTGTATTGGATGGAACCGGTTCAAACTAGATCGGTGACGAACTGCGGACTATTTCCGACCCATCTCTCGATAGTACTACCCGTTAGACTTAACACGTTTTCTTTAACGCGGCCAGTGACAAATGTTTCGGACGATAAGTGTTGTCCCCTACCTTTGTGATGTAAAAAATCACCTGTTTCTATTGCCCACGGTTAACGAGGGTTTCATGTGGCCAGCACAGACGATCAACCTCCTTCACTTTCTTCATCTAATGTCAGGTAGGAGTTAGAGTTAGAATCAGGGGCGTCAAAAAATATTTAGAAATCCCAGTCTTCTTCGAGACTTGAGCCCAAGACTCATCGTTACAGAAGCCAAGCGATTTACCTCCCAGCCTTCACGCACTTTATAGTGTTATGACATGATTAGAGTGTAGATTTATTTCGGGGATAATTAAGGGATAAGTTTTTCATTAGTGACGGAAGTGACGATAGGTTAGATTAAAAACAAAGAGAGAAGAGATTGACGCTATCAACAAAGCAGACGCTT